>JAFBJR010019387.1:158216-231117 GCA_016785285.1 Brachirus orientalis | reverse complement strand
CTCCTGGTTTTCTTCAAGCTTTTAACTGTTTCTATTGACTCTTGAACACAGAAAGATGATAGTGGGATTTGAACTCACAACCTCAGACACACAAGTCTTGTTCTTACAGCACAAGCTTTTCTTACTGAGCTGCAGAACAGAACTGTCTTGGTGCTTTTAGGTTCTGGTTCTGGTCTGACGTTTCAAAAGTGTTTGAAGCTGAGTTGATTGTGGGATTTGAACCCACAACCTCAGAGACACTAGCCCTCCTGTGACAGACTGAGCCACTTGGTCAGACAGGAAGTGGACTTGCCGCAAAGTGAGACACTTAAAGGAGCTACGTTTTATTTCCTTGACCACTTCCTGTTCAGTGTAACGTTAGCCGTTCTTTGTAGAAGCTAGGCTACTTGACCTGTGAATGTTAGCTGCTAACTCTCACTGTTAGCGTCACGTTAGCTCAACACTCTTTTGCTTCTGCCTCTCTAGGGGGCGCTACAGTGGACGAGCCACATGTTTCCATTATAAACTGTATTTATGTCGCGCTTCTCTGGTCGAGACTAGTTTTACCATTCACTCGTTCACACCCATTCACCCACTCGTCCCATACCCGCTCACACAGTGGTCTACAGTATTGGTATACAGTGTCTGCGAATCAAACCCTCCACCTTTGAGTTGACAGACGACTCGCCGCACCGCTGAGCTTCTGTGGCCCCGAAACCACCGCTCCATTTCTCGGCGTCCGGTGCCGACGTGTCGTTTGTGTTTTTAACGTCAACGTGATATAAACGTAAAAGAATTGAACTCACAACCTCAGAGAGGCAAGTCTTCTTCTGATGGACTGAACCATTTGTCCCGATGAGCTCAGTCTCATTTCTTGGTGTTTTTAATAAAGTTTCTCTTCGTGGTCAGAGTTTCTACCATCGCGGGATTTTATCAAATCACGTGTTCAGACGTGATTGAAACGTTTCACAGAACTTTAGATTTTTTTTTTCACCGAACGTTGGACTCTGAAAAATGAACCACATGTCAGTTTCTAAACTACAGAGGAATTTGTCCACACACATTCTGTTTTTACACGTTTGTTATAAGAAGAATTCATTTCAACCCAGTTGAGAACATTTTATGCTGAAAGTTTCTCGGGCTCATTAATTCAGATGTTTTATCTCCAAACACTGTGATGACAAACAAAACAGAGACATTTTCATGGCTCTGTAAGGTAAATGACAGGGATCAGCAGCTCCTGTGTCCCTGTGAGCTAAAATCACTGATTTTCTCTGTGGACTTTGGTGTGGGAGAGTGAGCGGTTTTCACTTTAAAACATTACTATGTTTATATCCATATATACTTAAAGAAGTAACATCATTCTGGCTCAGAGATTATGTTCTTTATGAAATGCAGCTGAAAGAAACTTTGCAAGTCTGGTGTTTTTTTTTACTCCAGAGCTCCCCCTTGTGGTTACGTCCACCCATGTCCGTGCTGGGCGCCGTCTGTTTGTAACGCTCACGTCTTTTCCATCCCTGCCGTTGGAACGGCCGCTCCGTCTCCTCGGCTCTGCTGTGACGAGCGCGACGAAGGATCGCCGCCTCGATCTCGAAGAGCCGGGACTTTGAGACGTCCCGATCCTCAGGACTCCGGGTCGACGGCCCTGATCTTGCGAGGCTGTTTTTGCTCTAACGGACAGCAGGGGGCAGTGGACTGTCCACTGTCCCTGCAACAAGACGTGAAACCCTCCTAACGATTCTTACACTGGGGTAAAATCCTGCTCAGTTGTGCTCTAACTTGTGTTCACAAGAATTTGACGAGTGAAGAGGAAGAAGAGACGAGACGATATTTGTGGTTTTTGAAGAAATGAACAGGTTATTCATTCGACTCAAAGTGTTTTTGTAACAGGAAGAGTCGTGAAAACATCAGGTAAAACTGATGATGATGATCCCTGATTTTTCGTCGTCTGCACTTTGTCATCACCGGCTCCAGAGCAGAAGGCGCCGACTGTTGAGCAGCTCACTGTCTTCAGTCGTGGAGAAGCAACAGCAGAACCGGTGTCGGGGTCCCAGGGTGAAGCCGTGGGAAAAGTCGAAGTCATTTCTGTGCGAGTCTGCAGAAGCAGAGTTTAAATGCACGGCAGCAGAATGAGCAGCTCCGTGGTTCTGACAGCACGAGCCTCGCGGCCGTGAGCCGACGGGCAGACAACTCAGATCATGGAGATCATTCGTCCCACGTAAAAACGCAGACCGAAACTCGAGGAAAGATGAATGAATTGTTAAGACGCCGTTACTTTTCTTAATAGTCTGAATCATTTTCTTCATAAATCTTTCAGAAAAAGAAGCCACTGAATATTTATTTTAACACTGATGATGTCACGACATGAAAATGAATTATATAATAACAGACCTGATGTTTTAAGACCTGAGACTAAAGAAGTAGATCTCTACAGTATTAACTTTAGTCTATTTCACTTTAAGAACGTGTTCACGCCTTTATCTCACTGTCAGACAGACTTTTCCAACAGGAAAGTGAAGTTTGTAAACCACTCACTCTCCCACACCAAAGTCCATAGAGAAAACCAGTGATTTTAGCTCACAGGGACACAGGAGCTGCTGGTCTACTGCTGCCTCGTGTGGTCACTTTGTGTCACTGAGGTAAATCTGAACAAAGGTTTTCAAACACAGAAGTCACAGAATAAGACATTAGAACTTAGTGATGGAGGCAGCAGTGGATCGACAACTCCTGTGTGCTGCGATGTTAAAATCACTGATTTTCTCTATGGACTTTGGTGTGGGAGAGTGATCATTAAAGAGCAGGTGGAAAGTTGGACCGAATAAAGTGGCGACACAGGCCCAGTAAATCAGTCTAATGAGGTCAGTGAAAACAGTGTGTGACCTACAATGGCCACACAATCAGCCAACCCAACAAAGACGGAACAAAATTTGGCAGTGGAATAGTTTCTAAAGTTACATTAAAACAAAACAAAGCGGAGAATAGAGACGAGATCATCTGCGAAGCAGTGACACAAAGGGATGGCGTGGAACAATGGCGTGAAAAGTGATCTAAACTGAAACTGATCGGAATTAGAGGAGAGTGCGGAAAATGAGGAGTGTGAGAAAGAATAGAAACAATCACGACTCGGAAACGCTTTGGCCTTTTCCGCGAACGCGAACCCGACGACGGACGCTGCAGGATAAAAGCCAGAGAAGAAGAAGCAGCAGCAGTGAGTCGTCGCTGCAGCTGATCCTGGGTAAGTCCACTTGTGATTTTCAATCAGTCAATCAATCAATCAAATTATTTATTTTTGACAAATAAATAATGCAAATATTCTGACTACTTTGTTTACTCTTATACTTTATCTAATCTGATTATATTTACATAATACTTTATGTACTCTGGGTTCTTTGTTTACACCATTGATTAATCTCATCTGATTATATTTTTTTTAACCTAATTACTGGATGTAATCCGAGTTCTTTGCTTATTCCTCCACTTTATTTAATCTGATTATGTTTCACACAATTACTGCATGTAAGCTTGACTGCTTTGTTTATTGTGATACTTTATCTAATCTGACAATTTTTACTTAATTACTTTATGTACTGTGAGTAATTTGTTTATTCTTCTACTTTATTTAATCTGATTAAATTTAACCTAAGTACTGCACATAATCTGACTGCTTTGTTTACTCTGGTACTTTATCTTATCTGATTATTTTTACTTTTACTTTTATGCTCCATCAAGCGTCGTCGCCATGACGACTGTGACCTCGGCCCGTGTAAGCCTCGCTCTCTGCGTCGTCATGACCCTGACCCGGGCTGTCCCGCCCAACATCACCACCCCCGGCCCCGGCCCCGGCCCCGGCCCCGGCCCGTTCTTTGCTTATTCCTCCACTTTATTTAATCTGATTATGTTTCACACAATTACTGCATGTAAGCTTGACTGCTTTGTTTATTGTGATACTTTATCTAATCTGACAATTTTTACTTAATTACTTTATGTACTGTGAGTAATTTGTTTATTCTTCTACTTTATTTAATCTGATTAAATTTAACCTAAGTACTGCACATAATCTGACTGCTTTGTTTACTCTGGTACTTTATCTTATCTGATTATTTTTACTTAATTATTTTATGTAATCTGAGTTAGCTACTTTGATTGCACCTTTGAGTAATCTTAATCTGATGACATGTTTAACCTAATTACTGCACGTAACCTGAGCACTTTGTTTGTTCCGAAACTTTATCTGCGATAATCATATTTGATAGAATTACTGCATGGAATCTGAATGCGATGCTTTTATGCTCCATCAAGCGTCGTCGCCATGACGACTGTGACCTTGGCCCGTGTAAGCCTCGCTCTCTGCGTCGTCATGACCCTGACCCGGGCTGTCCCGCCCAACATCACCACCCCCGGCCCCGGCCCCGGCCCGGGCCCCGTCCCCGTCCCCATGGAGCGGAGTAGGTTTTCCAAATGCAGCATTGAGCAGCTGCGCTGCCGCCAACTCCTCCACTACTGTCCTCAGTGTGACATCGACGGGAACTTTGTCCCGACCCAGTGCTCGCTGGACCGGGGCAGCTGCTGGTGTGTGGACGTCATCACTGGGGTGATGTTACCGGGCACATACACAGAGCCTGGACTGCCCCCTGTTGACTGTGAGTGATAGCATTTTATTAACACAGAATGTTATACATTGTTTTTTTTCCCCCCTGGTCTATTAAACAGAAATACATGATGTAAACTTTGATTTCATGCTTGCTTTCTACAAAACATTTGTGTTTTTGGCAGGTTAACTTCTAATAAATCATGTGTTTTTTTGGGAGGGATTTGTTTTTGTTTTTTGCTATAAACTATTTAAAAGATGGAGAAATTATGTCACTAAAAGCATTAAATTAGTAAAAACATAGGCAATAATGATTCAGGTCTACGATGTGTTCATGTCTTTATTTAAAAAAACAGGAAACTGAAGTTTGTAAACCACTCACTCTCCCACACCAAAGTCCATAGGGAAAATCAGTGATTTTAGCTCACAGGGACACAGGAGCTGCTGGTCTACTGCTGCCTCGTGTGGTCACTTTGTGTCACTGAGGTAAATCTGGATGGCGAATTTTAAACACAGAAGACACAAAAATAAGACATTAGAACTTAGTGATGGAGGCAGCAGTGGATCAACAACTCTTGTGTGCTGTGATTTTAAAATCACCGCTTTTCTCTATGGACTTTGGTGTGGGAGAGTTTTACTGTGTAAACTCCGGCTTTCTGCTACATAAATTGTGGGAAATGTAAAGGGGAAATGTACCCACCTCTCCTGTGACAGTGAACACAACACTCAACCAAAAACAGATAAGTGTTTACTTCAAGGAACAATCACTTTTTTTTTTTTCTACAATCAAACGGAATTAGTGCAGTAATGAGCTAGCAGGCTAACGGTGGCAATGAGTCGGCAGAATGCAGTTCTAAGGAAGTGAAGCTAACAACCAACCGCCACTTAAGCAAGGTTATGTGTAAAATATGGCTGATGTGTAAAGACAAAAAAACTGATTAAAACTATACATCCTAAAGGTAAAGTTCCATATTTTTGAAGGGCGTATAGGCGTATATAGAGAGCTTTGTAAGTTAAACGGCTAAAAATCAGTTTCCCTCTGTGTGTGTTCTCCATTTTTTTCTAGCATGACTCGGCTCTGCCCAGTTTGGTATCAGGCACGTTGTTTTCCATTACTATACAGTAGCTCCTCCTCACCGTGGGCAGAGTCGTCATATCGTGGGTGCACCAGTTTATATACAACACAAACTAGTGACGGTCAAAGCAGTTGTTGTTCTTTGTACTGAATCATTGGAATCAGTGGATTAAAAAGATGAGTTCACTGAACGGTTCAGTACTTCCTGCACAGACTCCGTCTGACACAGTCACTGAACGGAAATACGGCTGAACGGGTCGTGATTGGGCTCACCGTCTCCGTCTTTCAGCAGCGCTGTCGCTAAATACACCAGACTCCTCTGTTAAATATGGAGATTTTACAAATGCCCTTGTTAAATGTTGCGGATTAACGCACGTTTTCAGGATTTTCAAGTCTTTTTAACTGACCTACAGTTCGGCATCGTTCGGCTTTGATTCTTGTGTCGGACGTCGCGCTCATGACTCTCTCTGACCAATCAGTGGCCGGCAGTCTGTCCACGTCACATTTTATTATCGGCTCAGAAAGTTGACGGAGCAGGTGCTAAAAAAAAGTACCAGGTACTTTTACTGATGGAAAAGTGCCATAAATGACTGAAGGTAACAGAATTTCGAATCTTTCGCAGGCGACTGTCCCATCGGTTGGACAAAATTCAAAAACAGGTGTTACATCTTCATCGGCACCGAGAAGAAGTGGAGTCAAGCTGAGGTGAGGAGGGGAAAACGTCGGGCGTTGCTCTCGGGTGGCGCCTCCTCGCTGACGGCGTTTCCTTCTTTTGCTCTGCAGCTTTACTGTCAGTTCGACGGAGCCAACCTGGCGTCGATCCACAGTTACGAGGAAAGTCAGTTTGTGATGTCGTTGACCAGAGAAGGCGGACACAACTTCCCTGAAACGTGGATCGGAGGCTACGATGCCATATTTGTACGAAGTCCAACTGTACTGACACGTGTCCAACATGTTTTAATACTGATTCATTGATTTATCTCAAGCATATATACACATACATTTGTACGCATTAATATTCCTTACAAAGGGTTTATGTGTTACACTAAAGACCCAGCAGGTGGCAGCAATTGCTATTTAATGAGAAGTAGTATTTTTTGTTGGTTTTTTTTCTTGCTGGAGAAAACACGTGTGTATATGTCTACATATATTCGGTATGTAGGAAATTGTGATGTGTTCCTAAACATTCCTGTGTGTGTGTGTGTGTGTGTGTGTGTCCACAGCCTGGTTTGTGGATGTGGAGTGACGGAACCAAGTTCTACTATGAAAACTGGCACGACCTCAGCACTACAAGTTCCACACAGGATTGTCTGAAGATGAACTTTGGAAGTAATGACACCGACGCACATGCATGCAAACACTTTTTTAATCTGTTTAAAACCTTTTTATGCTTAAAGGCACAGCTCGGGTTCTTTGGCACTGGGTTGCATGAGGCTCACTCTCAGTGGTGATGCAAGAAAATAAATAAATAAATTTAACTACGTCATAAAAGTCTTGCATATTAAGGAAATTGCCACTCACTCTCCCACACCAAAGTCCATAGAGAAAATCAGCGATTTTAGCTCACAGGGACACAGGAGCTGCTGCTCTACTGCTGCCTCGTGTGGTCACTTTGTGTCACTGAGGTAAATCTGAAGAAATAATTTTAAATGCCGAAGTGACAAAATAAGACATTTGAACTTAGTGATGGAGGCAGCAGTGGATCAACAACTCCTGTGTGCTGTGATGTTAAAATCACTACTTTTCTCTATGGACTTTGGTGTGGGAGAGTGAGTGGCTTCAAACTTCACTTTCCTGTTGGAGAAGTCTGTCCAATAGTGAGATAAAGACATGAACATGTTCTTAAGATATCATAGACTTAAGGTGACACATATTTTATTTGGTGAGTATCTTAAAAAGTGAGTAAAATCAGTTTTTCTTGAGGTCCTTGCTATTTTCACCAAGAGTGACAGGAGTCAGTGCCTTGTACGACGACAAATCAAAAAAAAACTTGAACTGCCCCTTTAACAACTTTATTTTATCGCGGTTACCCTGACGCTGCGATGAACCCAAATTGGATGAAAATGAATGTGGGTGGCTAACATTAGCTCGGCCGCTAACATCAGGAGCAGCTACAGTGGACATTTCCTTTGTTTTTGTGTCGTTAAACTCTGAACATCGACTGTTTGTGTCTGTTGTTGTTGTTTTGCAGTTGATTGGAAGTGGACCCACGACCTCTGCACCAACTTGCACCCGTTTGTTTGTGCAAAGGACATCAAACATAAGACCTGATGATCGAAACTGTGACAGCTACTGCCATTCTTTTTACTTCTTCTATGGCATTAAATATGAAGTAATGGTAAAACACATCAACTGTAGGTTAGAGTTTGTTCATTCACTCATTTCTTTTGATTTGGTCAGAAATGCATCACTTTGCCAGTCATGGTCAAGGTTAACCCATACATTAAAAAAACAATTATAAAAATTCAACTGGTACAGAGATTTTGAAGGTGTTTGATAAATGGTTGAATAACATGTTTGGTTTGTTCCTCCTGGGTTACCGTAGAAACATGGCGGTCCAGCATGGCAGACTCCAAGAAAACAGCAACACAACAATGCTTGGATTAAATGTATGCTCTTAGACAGACTTTTTCCAACAGGAAACTGAAGTTTGTAAACCACTCACTCTCCCACACCAAAGTCCATAGAGAAAATCAGTGATTTTAACATCACAGCACACAGGAGTGGTTGATCCACTGCTGCCTCCATCACTAAGTTCAAATGTATTATTTTGTCATTTCGGCATTAAAAAACTTCTTTTCAGAATTACCTCAGTGACACAAAGTGACCACACGAGGCAGCAGTAGACCAGCAGCTCCTGTGTCCCTGTGAGCTAAAATCACTGATTTTCTCTATTAACTTTGGTGTGGTGTGCTGAAATAAACAGGTTTTAGCCACTTAGAAAAACACTCGGCTAATAAAAGCTACATCATCTTAAGCATTCTTTAGCATATGTTTATATCTTTATCCCACTGTTAGACAGACTTTTGCAACAGGAAACTGAAGTTTGTAAACCATTCACGCTCCAACACCAAAGTCCATAGAGAAAATCAGTGATTTTAGCATCACAGCACACAGGAGTTGTTGATCCACTGCTGCCTCCACCACTAAGTTCAAATGTCTTTTTTTGTCATTTCGGCATTAAAGATCCGTTTTTTAGATTTACAGCAGTGACACAAAGTGACCACACGAGGCAGCAGTAGAGCAGCAGCTCCTGTGTCCCTGTGAGCTAAAATCACTGATTTTCTCTATGGACTTTGGTGTGGGAGAGTGAGTGGTTTACAAAACTTTAGTTTTCTGTTGGAAAATGCAATTTAAATACAAGACATGATATTGTGGACTTAACCTGATGTTGATAATGTAGACGTACTATAGGTTCTGAGCACGGGGGGGCGCTCACGGCTCAGTCACAGCCCATATAGCTTATACAACTGCAACTCAAAAGCCTTAACTAACCCCTTAAATGTGGACACTTGATCCAGTAGAACAGTTTTGTGTGTGGAGGCCGGTGGTTTCGTAATGCGTCCTCTTGGACCCAAATATCAGTTTGTCTCATTGTCCTAATTCCCAAAAGTGACTCGGGTGTTGTCTCATTACACACACTGAAAATTTTACTCCTAGTTTTATGTACTTAACTACTGACCTGTATTTATTTTGTTTGTTCTAGAACAGGACATGAATTTAATCAGGTTTAATTCTCTTTAACTCAGCTTTGTCTTTAGAGTCCACTCATTGTTTTCTTTAATTTTTCAGGTCTATATATATATATATATTTTACGCTTATAAAAACAAACATGATTACATTTCTGTTTTTTCGTATGTGATATGTTGTGTATTTATTCTTTGTTGGTGTATTTGTGGTGTTTTGTGAGTGTCTTTCCTCGAGTGAGTTGAACTCTGATGTTATTATAGCCAGGATTTTGTTTCACGTAGAGAACTAAAGTCATTTCACTCAACATCAGCAGAAGCTCCAATGTCCAAACCGCTGGTTTATCATTGACAACAAGTCGACCTTTTGACCTTGTGTTCCCTGACAAACACGGGGGCGACCGATGGCGATGGAGTGTGACTCAGGTTTGGTTTAAACTGACTCAGCGGTCGTCGATCGGCTTCAGCAGATCGATAATCGGGGTGGGGTGGGGGGGGGGGACGTTGAGTCGCAGCGACGATAAAAACCAGGCCAGTTCAAACCGTCAGCGACTGAAGAAGCGGCAGAGCTTCGCTGACGGACGACCCCAGTTTGACAAGAGTAACTTTATCGACAGCAGACGATGAGGACGCTGCTGCTGCTGCTGCTGTCGCTGACGTGTCTGTGCGTTTACGTCGTCCACGCGCAGGGCAATCTGGAGTTTGACGACTATGACACGGTGAGTGCTTGTCGCACTTCACGCAATGTATTTGGACTTTTGTGACGTTATTTTCATGTGATAATTGGAAAAAAATCTGATTTTTCAGATGCCCATACTCAACAGAGGTCGCTAAAAAAAAATAATAATAATAATCTCACAACAATTTCTTTTTAAAGAAACAAAAGTTTGAGGAAACATGGGACTAAAATTACAAACGTCATAAAAGACCCATCACTAACAATGAAAAAAAAAAATGCTACAAACATAACAAAAATGTATCTAACATTACTTCTAAAATTAGTAAAAAACTTAACAAAAAGAGATACTTAAGTGACAAAACACATTAGTAATGCTACTGGAAAAAAACATGGGACTAACAAAAACTTTAATAACATTAGTAACATACAACAAATGTTTGGTGACATTACTAAATTCAGCTGGAAAAAGGTAACATTACTATTGTTACTGGGGCTAAAAAGGAAGCAATCACGCTATGAAGGTAACAAAAAAACTTAAATAGCATTACTAATGTTACAAAAAAGAAATCTTAGCGATATCTGAGAACAACAGTAAAGCTAAAAGTGTGGCGAGCAAAACTAATGTCACAAACAATTTCGTTGTTTCTAACGTAACAAAAAAAAAAAAAACGTAATAAACGACAAACGTAACCAAAAACTAAATGGCGTGTGATGAAATCCTACAACCAAAGTAGTGATTTACTACATTACTGTGATAATTGTAAGAATCAGCTTCCTCTTAAATTAAAAATGTATAAAAAGGCAACTTTAAAATAAATCCCCGTTGGTGTGAGTTGACGCTGACGAGACTTTGTTTCTCTTCCTCTGTCGCGCAGGACACCACGAGCGCCACAGAAAATGGAACGGTGCGTCGAACAATCTGATTGACATATTTAAGTATTTTCCTCGTTTGCCTCCTTCCTGACGTCCTCGTCATTGTCTCTATTCTCAGGCGTCGCTTGATGTCAGAGGTCACCGTCCAACGTCGGGCAGGGACAGCTACCTCCCGCATCGCTATAGCCCGCCCCCGATTAGCACCGGCGGCAGCAGGTACCTTTGCACACGTACACATATTTTTTATAAATTCTCTAACGGACTCACGTTTAAGCCCCGCCCTCTGAGCTTCTGGGGCGTTTGTTTGTAGAGAGAAAAACCGTTGGTGCTTTTCCAGCTCTGCTCGCTTTGGTATCAGGAACAGTGACGGTCAAAGCTGTTGTTTTCTTTGGACTAAATAAGTTTTATAAACAGATGAGTTCACTGAATGGTTCAGTACTTCCTGACTCCGTCTGACACAGTCACTGAAGTGAAATACGGCTGAACGGGTCGTGATTGGGCTCACCATCTCCGTCTTTCAGCAGCGCTGTCGCTAAATACACCAGACTCCTCTGTTAAATATGGACATTTTACAAATGTCCTTGTTAAATGTTGCAGATTAACGCATGTTTTCAGGATTTTGAAGTCTTTTTTAAAGTGATCTACAGTTCGGCGTCGTTCGGTTTGATACTTGCAGTGACGACAATCTGACCAATCAGTGGCCGGCAGTCTGTCCGCGTCACATTTTAGTATCGGCTCAGCTTGATTGGAACCTCACAATCAAGCAGGTGCTATCACTAATGGAAAAGCAAAAAAGTAAAATATACAAGTACAATCGAGCCGAGCCGCGCTAGAACTGTATAGTGGAAAAGCGCCATCTGGGAACTCTTGACTTTCGCCTAGCTAGTGTTGTTAGCATATAGCTAAAGTAGTCGTAAGACGCATTGTGGGTGTTTTTATGATTCGCTGGTTTAGTTGCTTGGTTTTCGTGCCATGCCATAGCATAGCTTCACTTGCTAGTAGTGTTTGCTTGTCTTCATCAGAACCGAGTCACATATGATCGGGTGTGTGTCACTGAAAACTAGCAATGCAGCGACTGAGCTAATGTTGAGACCAGTCATTAGTGCAGATTAGCTAAAATTAGCAAGACAACACTGGTACCACAGTCATGTCATGTCACTAACACTTTACTACGAACGTCTCAGCTTGAGGGCGGGGCTTTTGGATTAAAAATGGCTTCTCATCTGGTGAGCAGATTAGAGATTATGGCTTCTAATCTGAAATAATGTGCCTTCTGCTTCTCACTCAGGTATCGTGGTCGTCCCACCCCGGCCCCGGTCGGAAGATCTCAGTCACAGGAGAAGGAGCCGATGCCAGAGGCTGGAGGCTGCATGCACGCCGCAGAGGAGATGGTACCGTGATGCCGAGACTCCTACCTTTAAGAGATTTTCATTTAAAAACAAAAACATGTGTCTCAGACCACACCTTTGAAGACCATAATCAGCACTGACTCAGCTGTTGGCGCTCTCCTGTGCCCGAAAACCACCTACTCCTATGTCAGCTTAGGTCCCGGGTGTTTTAGGAATATCTTCACGTCTTTATCTCACTGTCAGACAGACTTTTCCAACAGGAAACGGAAGTTTGTAAACCACTCACTCTCCCACACCAAAGTCCATAGAGAAAATCAGCGATTTTAACATCACAGCACACAGGAGGTGTTGATCCACTGCTGCCTCCATCAGTACGTTCAAATGTCTTATTGTGTAAAATTCTGTGTTTGAAATCCTTCGTTCAGATTGACCTCAGTGACACAAAGTGACCACACGAGGCAGCAGTAGACCAGCAGCTCCTGTGTCCCTGTGAGCTAAAATCACTGATTTTCTCTATGGACTTTGGTGTGGGAGAGTGAGTGGTTTACAAATTTCAGTTTCCTGTTGGAAAAGTCTGTCTGACAGTGAGATAAAGACGTGAACATGTTCTTAAGACTAAAGCTGGTGTGGATTTTATTTTCAGATTTGTCTTTTGTTAAGTGGCTGAAATCAGTTTCCCGCCGTGAGTGCGAGTGTCTCAGGCATCTTCTCACTTTCCCGATGTATTCACATATGAGACAATCTTGTTTCTGTCCACCAGGGCGTTTTGTGTCCCACCGGCTGCGAGCTGCAGACAATGATGCTGAAGCAGGAGCGGAACGTCAAGAGCGTAAGTGAAACTTGACTGCATGAATAACTTTCAGCCTTCAAACCCAAAGTTACTTGAGAAAACTCAAGAGATGGACCAGTCCAATTGATATTATTATTGTTATCTTTGCAGAGCATCAATGAACTGAGGCCTAAAGTGGACGAATTATCCAGATCCACCAACAGCATTTACAACTACGTCAACAGCATGTCCAAATCTCTGAGGGAGAGGCAGAGAGTCGTCACGGGTGAGACCCATGAAGACTCACTTGTTGTAGTATACAATATGTAAAAAAAACAAAAATGGGGAAAGGCGGAATAGGAACTGGGCTTGTAACAGGAGGGTTGTCGTGCCAATCTGTCTAATGGCAATTTTGTTTGTAGCTTGTGTATTTTGTTTCCTAAGCCACATATTGAATATATAAATATAAAGAATATATACTCTTTATATTTGTGTATGGATAGTATAAAAATTGCAGAAGCTCATGTTACGTTTCACGCCCTCTTCAGGCAACAGCAGGGTGGTGAATGAGTACACTGATCAGGTGGAGGAGCAACATGCCTTCATCAAGGAGACGGTGGACACCGTCTTCCCTTCCAACATACGAATCCTACAGGTACTTTTGTTTTAAACAAAGACACTTTTTTTTTTTTTTTAAAGAAAGTTTACAGATTTGGAGCAAACAGATAAACCAATGTCCCCAGTGCTCCAAAAAATGACCAATTTGTTTGGTCAATGCAATACATATTTTTAACAAAAACCAAGAATTTTGACTTGTAAATATATATATAATATACATAATAGTAAGGTGTCCAAAATGTGGCAAATACTCAAAGGTTTTACAAAACTATAGTTAGGCGTTCCAAATTATCACAAAATGTCGTAGCCCACTTAGGTGTCCAATTTGTCTCAAAGGTGTCATTTTTTTTAATATAAAACTAATTTTATGGTAAAGAAACACAAATTTCACAAAATTCAAGTATAATTAGGCATCCCAAACAATGCAATACATATTTTTAACAAAAACCAAGAATTTTGACTTGTAAATATATATATAATATACATAATAGTAAGGTGTCCAAAATGTGGCAAATACTCAAAGGTTTTACAAAACTATAGTTAGGCGTTCCAAATTATCACAAAATGTCGTAGCCCACTTAGGTGTCCAATTTGTCTCAAAGGTGTCATTTTTTTTAATATAATAAATAATTTTATGGTAAAGAAACACAAATTTCACAAAATTCAAGTATAATTATGGCATTCCCAAATTGTCTGAAAAACTGTAGCTTAATGAGGCGGCCAAAGTTTCACGAAACATCATAGTAAGGTGTCAATTTTTTTTTTTTTTTTACAAAAAATGTTGTCTAGTAGGCTTCAAATTCAGTGCTATGTATAACAAGAATTTCACAAAAACCTAGCAGTAGCGTAAAAAAATCATTTAAAACGTTAACTACTGTTTTTTTGTTTTGTCTTTTTCAAAAAAAGGCATTCAAATTTTTACAAAAATGCATGTAACAGTTTGTCATGCGATCCCGAAATTAATAGAAAAGCTTCTCTTTTTTTCATTAAAAGCAGATCACTGGGACTGTATGTTGGCGAGACAAATACCATTTTTAAATTTCCTCCCTCTAAAATATCAACTATTTGTTAACGGTTATACTGATGCTGGAGATTCTCTCCCATTAATTATCGCAAGTCATTTTTATGAATGTGCGTGAAATCGTACATTGCCCGCCGCCACTGAGCTGATGAGTGACGCGTTGTGACCACAGGGGGTCCTGGACAATATACGGCTGAAAATCCAGAAGCTGGAGAAGGCCATCCAGGGTCAGAGAGAGGCCTGCAAGGAGCCATGCATGACAAAATGTCCCATCCCTGTGGTCTCAGGTGAGTGTTGTCCCTCTCTTTTATTTACACGGGAAATCACTTCTGTTTTTTGAGACCTAACTTGACCGGGTCACCATTTACAGGCACGTACAGAAGCACCTCCCATTTTCTATTGCACGGCATTTTATCCTGGATTTATTATTCTCGTTGACAAGTGGACAAAGTAACAGTTCAGCCACTCTTGTGTGATCCAGGTAAGGAATGCGAGGACATCTACCGCCGAGGAGGACGAGAGTCCCAGATGTACCTGATCAAACCCGACGACTTCTATCCACCGTACAAGGTCTACTGTGACCAGACCACACAAAATGGAGGTGGGAAGATAATTAATCTTGAGTTTGTCCTGACGGTGAAGACTTTGTAGATGCAAGGTTTGAAGTGCGTCTCTTTTACGTTCTCAGGGTGGGTCCTCATCCAGAACAGGCTCGACGGCAGCGTTGACTTTGGCCGACGCTGGGATGAATATCGCCGCGGGTTTGGCAACATCGCCTTTGATACCGGAAAAGGTTACTGCCAGACTCCGGGTACGATATTCAGAGGTTATCGTCACAGCAGTGAGAGGAAACAGTGATTAATATATTTTGCGTAGCTGACAAACCCCCATTTTCCTCCTTGGTCATGTGACAGGTGAATACTGGCTGGGTACTGACCGCATTAGTCAGCTGACCAAGATGGGACCCACAGAGGTTCTCATCGAGATGCAGGACTGGACCGGAGACAAGGTGAGTCCTCAGGGTCGCTAGAAAGAAGTGAAGAAGAACATGTTTTTCCTCAGTAATAACTTTTTTTGGGGGGTGAAATATGGAGCCACGGAAGGATAAAACACGACATATTGAATCATTGTGGGAGTTTGCCAAAGAATAAAATGCAGATTTAATCTAAAAAAGCAAACATACATGTAGTGTAAATTTAAGTTCATCAAGCACTATCGGCCTTCTATAAGACGGCTCCAAAATTTGAACTTTACCCAATATATCGTCGTGTCATCAGCATAAAGATGCAATTCAAAGATGCGACACTGTAAAAGACTGCACCAAGAATTGACCCTTGAGGGACACCGTCATCCCTGAGCTTCACCCACTAACATCTTTCAGAAAATGTAACTAAAAAGTCACTTTTTTATTGGTGTAATTCTTTATAGCAAAATGGTTGATGTCTGTTATGAATGTAGGTGGATTATACCTTCAGTTCAATATGTTGAATTGTGAAAGAAATTTATTCTGCACTGCAAATATATTTGTTTAGCACTGAGATATATGTATTTTTTATTTTAATTTTTTAAAGTTTTAATTTTTTTTTTTTTTTTTTGCCGCTATTAAGGTTTACGCCCAGTACCAACAGTTCACCATCCAATCAGAGGCATCCAATTACGTGCTTGCGGTGGATGGTTACTCTGGCAACGCCGGCAATGGTCTCCTGGATGGAGCTTTGCAGCTCTTTGGTGAAAACCGTACCATGACCATACACAATGGCATGATGTTCAGCACTTACGACAGAGACAATGACAACTGGTAGGTTGTATTTCAAAATAAAATGCAACATTTTTTTTAATTTTCCTGTCAAAAAAAGTATTGTCAATAGCCCATAACAGCCAGAACTACTGTGGTGGATTATGGGATTGTCAGTCTCCTGTGTTGCTGTTACGGTAGTGAATGACATTGAAGTACAAAATCCGTATGCATGAAGCAAAATGAAACCATGTAGTGATCGCAACGTGAAAAGTGACGAGCTAACAAGTTTACCCCTAACGTTACACTGAACACTTGGTACAATATGTTTTGGTACAGTACAGTACAGTTTGCAATATTAAGGTTCTGGTTCAGGCTCTTTGTACACATAATGGTTAATATTTACATTTTAAGTCAAGTTTAAGGTGCCAGAATTGTAAAAAGTTTATTGTTTGCTTAACCAGGTTGCCGGGTGATCCGTCCAAACAGTGCTCGAGGGAGGACGGAGGCGGCTGGTGGTACAACCGCTGCCACTCAGCCAATCCCAATGGCCGATACTACATGGGCGGAGCCTACACCAAACAAATGGCCAAGCATGGCACAGATGATGGTGTGGTGTGGATGAATTGGAAGGGGAGCTGGTATTCACTGAAGGCCATCAGCATGAAAATCAGGCCTTACTTCACCACCAGTGCTTAAACACTTTGACCAAACATCACATCAGATACATTTGAACACAACTTCATCTGGAATCTTTGTTTGCAAAAAAAAAAAAGCAAAATAACAACTTAAAAATGTGTTCATACTCGTACACATTTTTTTTTTTCAAAAAAGCATAAATGTTTTGCATAAACTCAAAAGATAAGGACAGAAACCCGATTGTGGTTGTGAGCGAATGTGCTGTGATTGGCTGTTTATTGTGATGCATTCACTTCTGTAGGATAAGTTGAATCCAACTGTCCTTGAATTACTCAATAAATTGAGGAACATATTTTTGTTGGATCTTGTTATTCTTTTAGTCTTTGACTAGACGATCAAAACTGTACAGGGTTTTTGTATGGTTTGGTATGTCGTCCAAAAATTGACTGAAATGTCACAGTTTAGTATGTCGTCCAAAATTTGACGAAAATGTCACAGTTTAGTATGTCGTCCAAAATTTGACCGAAATGTCACAGTTTACGATCATGTCCAAAATGTCACAGTTTAGTATGTCGTTCAAAAATTGACCGAAATGTCACAGTTTAGTATGTCATCCAAAAATTGACCAAAATGTCACAGTTTACGATCGTGTCCAAAAATTGACCGAAATGTCACAGTTTGGTATGCCGTCCAAAAATTGACCGAAATGTCACAGTTTACGATCGTGTCCAAAAATTGACCGAAATGTCACAGTTTACGATCGTGTCCAAAAATTGACCGAAATGTCACAGTTTAGTATCGTGTTCAAAAATTGACCAAAATGTCACAGTTTACGATCGTGTCCAAAAATTGACCGAAATGTCACAGTTTGGTATGTCATCCAAAATTTGACCAAAATGTCACAGTTTAGTATGTCGTCCAAAAATTGACCGAAATGTCACAGTTTATTATCGTGTCCAAAATGTCACAGTTTAGTATGTCGTTCAAAATTTGACCGAAATGTCACAGTTTACGATCGTGTCCAAAATGTCACAGTTTAGTATGTCGTTCAAAATTTGACCGAAATGTCACAGTTTAGTATGTCGTCCAAAATTTGACCAAAATGTCACAGTTTAGTATGTCATCCAAAATTTGACCGAAATGTCACAGTTTGGTATGCCGTCCAAAAATTGACCGAAATGTCACAGTTTACGATCGTGTCCAAAAATTGACCGAAATGTCACAGTTTACGATCGTGCCCAAAAATTGACCGAAATGTCACAGTTTAGTATCGTGTTCAAAAATTGACCAAAATGTCACAGTTTACGATCGTGTCCAAAAATTGACTGAAATGTCACAGTTTGGTATGTCGTCCAAAAATTGACCGAAATGTCACAGTTTACGATCGTGTCCAAAAATTGACCGAAATGTCACAGTTTACGATCGTGTCCAAAAATTGACCGAAATGTCACAGTTTACGATCTTGTCCAAAAATTGACCGAAATGTCACAGTTTAGTATTGTGTCCAAAAATTGACCAAAATGTCACAGTTTAGTATTGTGTCCAAAATTTGACCGAAATGTCACAGTTTACGATCGTGTCCAAAATTTGACCAAAATGTCAGTTTAGTATGTCATTCAAAAATTGACAGAAATGTCACAGTTTAGTATTGTGTTCAAAAATTGACCGAAATATTAGTTTATGATCGTGTCCAAAAATTGACCGAAATGTCACAGTTTACGATCGTGTCCAAAATTTGACCGAAATGTCACAGTTTACGATTGTGTCCAAAATTTGACCAAAATGTCATTTTTTTTGTCATAGTATAGTCCCCTCCTAGCGCCGCCGCCTTAACATTGTGGAGTTTGTGTGTCCCAGTGATCCTAGGAGCTCAGTTGTCGGGGGCTTTATGCCCCTGGTAGGGTTATCCAGGGCAAACAAGTCCGAGGTGAGGGACCAGACAAAGAGCGGTTCACAGACCTCCTATGATAATGAACAAAAATGGACGACACTCTCCATCGCCTGGATGCGGGTCACCAGGGCTCCCTTCTGGAGCAAGGCCTGGGGGTGGGGCATGATGGCGAGCGCCTGGTGACCGGGCCTACACCCATGAGGCAACATGGGTCCCCCTTCTCATGGGCTCACCACCTGTGGGAGGGGGCAAGAAGGTCAGGTGCTGTGTGAACTGGGTGGTGGAGACCCTGGCGGTCCGACCCCCGGCTGCAGAAGCTGGCTCTAGGGACGTGGAATGCCACCTCTCTGGTAGGGAAGGAGCTATAGTCGGGCTCACTTCGACACATAGCTTGGGTTCTGGAACCAGTCTCCTCGAGAGGGGTTGGACTCTCTTCCAATCTGGAGTTGCCCCTGGTGAGAGGTGCCAAGCTGGTGTTGGCATTCTTCTTGCCCCCCAGCTTGGGGCCTGTACATTGGGGTTCACCCCGGTGGACGAGAGGGTAGCCTCCCTCTGCCTTCGGGTGGGAGGATGGGTCCTGACTGTTGTTTGTGTTTATGCACCAGACTGCAGCTCAGAGTACCCACCCTTTCTGGAGTCCCTGGAGTGAGTGCTGGAAAGTGCTCCAACTGGGGATTCCCCAGTTCTGATTGGAGACTTCAATGCTCATGTGGGCAATGACAGTGAGACCTGGAGGGGTGTGATTGGGAGGCACGGCCCCCCGATCTGAACCCAAGTGGTGCTTTGTTATTGGACTTCTGGCATTTGTCGTGGATTGTCAACACCATGTTCAAGCATAAGGGTATCCACGTGCACACGGTTGTAGGTCAACGATCGACTTCGTAGTCGTATCGTCGGACCTGTGACCACGTCTTGGACACTCCGGTGAGGGGAGCGGCAGAGCTGTCAACTGATCACCACCTGGTGAACCGCTGCTCCTCCGCATCGAGAGGAGCCAGATGAGGTGGCTCGGGCATCTGGTCAGGATGCCTCCTGGACGCCTCCCTGGTGAGGTGTTCCGGGCACGTCCCACTGGGAGGAGGCCCTGGGGACGACCCAGGACTCACTGGAGAGACCATGTCTCTCGGCTGGCCTGGGAACGCCTCGGGATTCCCCCAGAAGAGCTAGAAGATGTGGCTGGGGAGAGGGAAATCTGGGCTTCTGGGCTTCTCTGCTTAAGCTGCTGCCCCCGCGACTCGACTGAAAATTGACCAAAATGTCATACTATGGTATGTTTCATTTATCTTTTATAGTCATATCCCAAACAGCAGCAATGTTCATTAAAAGAAATACTGTTGAATCGAGTATTTGTATTGTCTTAATTGCTAGTTTGCAAAAACGCATACCCTAAACTAGGCCTACTAAGGATTTGAGGTCAGTTGTTAGCAAATCGTACCAAAAAAAAACAAAAGTAAACAAAAAAGTTACAGGTTTGAAAAAATGATGTTATAAGTAAAATTTTTAACACTATTCTACATTACAGGTTAATACAAAACCTTAGAATCAACTGAGTGGACTGGAACAACTAACTTTCAAAACAGTACTTTATCAACCTGTAACGCCACCACAGGAAATTATAAATTGTTTCTTAACAACGAATATTACGACGGCGTGGAGCTTGTCGCTCGTTAACACCGACAAAGCAATTAAAGAAGTCACTTATTCTGGAATGTGTGTCAGCACTTTATGACTTTATTAAACTTCAACTTCAGCTGAATCACATGACCCATCAGTTATCACATAACCTTAGAAACGTTATTAAAATGTAAACGAGTGTCTGTAAACTGTCGTCAGCAGCTGTAAAGCGTGAAGAAATGTCAAACTGCACAATGTGACCACACTTCCTGTCTCCGCTCTTTCAAATTAAAGCCATTCACGGTTCAGTCATAGAGGTTTTAATTTTACTTTGACTAACGTAGCTTCAAATAGAGAGTTTGGTGTTTGGTAACCAATGAAATCTCGCAGACTAATGATTATTTCTGGCCAACCACAAGAGGGCAGCATTAAAAATGTAACTGAATGACAGAATTATTTTATTACAGTTAAATGGCATAATTGAGTGGAGCATTGAAAGCATGATATAGTAAGTTTTGTCAGTCAGATTTTAGTAAAACTTCGCAAGCATCTGCCTAATTCAGTTTCACATTGAACAACACAAAAAAGGGAATTCCATTGCTAAAATGAAGGTATTATGAATCTGTTACAATCTGAAAAGAAAAATTTTATCATTGAAGAGTCATCAGATGTGGGGAAAATTGTGTTTGAGGTAAGTTCGAAACTGAAAACCTCACAGCAGCTGGACAGCAAAAATGACTAATATGACTTTTCTATGAAAACAACATTTTAATGTATAACTTAATGCTGCAAAAGTGGAATCGGAGCATAACTGGACAAACAAACACTGATAATAGTCACTTTTGTAAACAAAATGTAATAACTGAGGTTGTATGAAGCACTGGATGGACCCTCGCACTCCTGGAACGTATTGCCTCCTGTGGACAGCTGCTGGTGGCGCTAGAGAGACGCGGCCATAATTAGAATTGGCGCTTTTTCATGACCCTTGCATGTTCTCCAGCAGCTCCTCCACAACTAACAGATTCTGCCCAATGTCCTCAAACTGGGTCAAAAGCTCTCTCTGGACAGTCGGGATGGTCTTGTATTCTGGAGAAGGAACTGGGCCGACATCTACAGGTCGTAGTGTGACATGTGCGATGTCGTCAGGAGGTGTAGAAGCCTTGCTTCTCCTGATGACCGTCCGTTTGATCTGGTCCAGGTCGGTTTGGAGCGCCTGATAACTGCGATGACCGACAGTGAACCGAAGTGCGGACCGACAGGACCCGCGGCAGGCTCGCAGCTTCATGTCAACGTCGACCTAGTAAGATGAACAAATGATCTAATCATTCAAAAACAAAGAAACTCAATATATCAAAATATAGCAAAATCTGTGTGCGAAGGTTTCAGCCAATAAATGTGCTTATAAACATTTGAGTCGATGGTCCTCTCTCTTTGCAGTAACTTAATAAAACAGTATTTGTCCACCACACGCACACTTGTTAACCACTTGCTAGCAGTTGCTAATATCGTTTCGTAAGAAGAGGCGTCAGATTTTTAGAAACGTTTACTGACCAATTCAAGGTCATAATCCCATTAAAGTATTTGGGATACAGTTTAACAACAGGAGATAATATTGCAATCTGGCAGGTCAGGAATATAAAGCTGGATGTCATCTGCATAAAAACAGACAGGATTGTTTTGAATGTTGGATATAGCCGTTTACTGCATCAATTACCAAGCAGAGACAAAGCAATAAATCTTTGTTGTTGCATCACATTTGAAACCATAAATTGTCTTATTGACACACCGCGCCATTGGGCTTGAAATTTTAAAATGTTTCCGATATACAATCATAATGTTAGAAGCTAAACTTACAGTCTGGCAGGTCAGGAATATAAAGGTGGATGTCATCTGCATATAAAGTGACCAGTTTTTTTTCACTCAGGGCATTTTCATAAATCAGATTTACAAGAGCAGGACTTGTAAACTTTATTCTCAGAACACGGCGGTGTCTCACCTCAGTTCGGTACAAGTCCTCAACCTGTCTCTGGACGTTGCTGTGCAGCTCCTCGAGTCGCTGCGACAAAGCTGCCGAACGTTTCCGTAGTGACGTGAGATTCTTAGCCAGTGCTTGTGCGTGTTCCACAAACTTCAGCTCCGACACTGGAGACAGTCAAGACACTTTTACTTGATTTTATCATTGTCAATTTCTGACGTTGTTCCCAAAGTGAAACATGTCGGCAAATCTCACTGTATCTGTTGACTATGACTCTGCGGTTCGAGTTGTAGATGTGCGTCATCGCTGTCATGGCCTTGTCAGCCGCGTCCTTGAACATCTTTGCCGTCTGGCATGCTTTGGACAGTTTCATCTCTACTTTGTCCTCCATGTGTGAGATCCAACCCTGCATTCTGCAGCCAGAGGGACATTTAGAAACCTACGGAGGAGACACAAACAGTGCTGTTATACTGTGCAGTTTGTTTGCCTTTCCATTGTGGAAAAGCAAAAAGTCCGACACAAGAATCAAAGCGAACAACTGTAGATCAGTTAAGAAAGACTGAAAAATCCTGAAAACATGCGTTAATCTCCAACATTTAACAAGCACATTTCTAAAATCTCAATATTTAGTGTATTTAGTGACAGCACTGCTGAAAGACAGAGATGGTGAGCCCAATCACAAAAAAATATTATAATTATTTGCCTGTGCAATTGTCTTCATTTCTAATAGAAAAAAAAAAACAATATTAATGATTTCACAATATATACAAGAAAACTGTAATAAAATAAAAATTAAAAGTCATAGTTACCTGGAAAAAATACACGTTAATCAAGTGTCTGATGATGATGATGATGATGAGTGCTAATTTAAGAAAAAAACTTATAAGCTACTTTTAATGAGAAGGACAAAAGGTTTAAACAGGAGGTTGTTGTGGCTGTTGCCAGGGGCTCTTATTTTGAAAGCCAGAGAGAGAAGGGAAGTGATGATGGTTGAGTCAAGAGGAAGTTGATGTAAAAAAAAAAAAAAAGTCCGGTGCCAGCGTTCACGCAAAAGTCATCGAGTCTCTGAGGGTCATACTATGATTATGGTCATTTTTCATTAGCATAATTTTTTGGTGCCCTACGTTCAGCGCGTGATCTGTGTGGGCGGAGCTGCCACGTTACGTTGATTTATGCTGTTTATCCTTGGGCTTCAATGATGGTCGGACGTAAACAGGAAACTCCGTGGACTGTGGGCTTTTACGTTGTTAGCATGAAGCTTACACGGGCATTTTTATGATGACAGCAGCTACAACTCCAGGCAACCAAATCATAATTAGCGGAACATGTTTCATGGCCATTTAGCTGAATTAGTTCGCGCGCTAACCTTTTGGAAGCAGAAGCAGGTCACTCTGAAACTAAAATGTTGAGCAACACAATGACACAAAGAGCTAACACTCTGTCAGTATCAACACTGACGTTGGGCATAAAGTTAGTTGTGATTAGCTAAACATTAGTGAGCTGGAATAGTCAACTTTATTTTGGTTTGTATACAACAGCAAAAATAAAATCAAAGGTCAGCAAAGGTCTGAGGTGCAGAGTGAAGCTGTGATTGGCCTGTCTGTGCTCAGGGGTGGAGCTTAGGCATAGGTCAAGTTTACCACTTAAAGTCAACGGGGGTCGCTCCGTGTGTTTGCGTTTCTTACCCAATCATCATCTGAACACAGACCAAAGTCGGATTTTGCTGCACACGGTTGCTTTCCGTGTCCGTGGCGATGACCGCGGGACTGTCGGCCATCTTGATCCTGCGGAGTCAGCCTCATACACACTGCAGGAACAAACAACAAAAAAACGTTGGGTTGGTTACTCTTTAAGATCGCTGTAATCCAAACAGAGCACTGCAAACTTGATGTGTAAACTGTTATTTTTTTATCGTGGTTGACGGTTAATCATTTCACTTACAATTCAGTTTTTGTAAAAGCCTCTTTGTCGAGTTAGTCACTTTTAGTCAAAACGTACCAGAGGGAAAAAAATTATCTCAATACAAACATATTCATAAACAAATGTAAAATTTGATTATTTAAGGTGCAATTTTATACCATTTATTTACATTTATTGGAGACAATGAATGAATGGGTGGATATATTTTACAACTCTTAAAATGTAAGAAATAGAAAATGTGAGATAAATGCAAATTGTAGTACATGGATAATAAAGTGTAGACTTACAGTAGTAATATAAATCAATTTATTTGTAAGTTAAAATAATGATATCATATATATATGTATATATATAAATTGATTCCAGATTACAGACATGTATTTAACAGCTTATTACCTGGTTGTAAAAATGATACTAAATGATAAAAGAGCAATTTGTGAACTTTTTTTTTATTTAAATAACATCTCGGACACAGAGGGTGAAGTGAACGTTGACTCTTTATTGAGCGTGCAGAGTTCAGCGACATTGACAACATCAGGTTTGGTAACAACAGCAAACAGATCAATCCTGTTTACACAATAAAATACATGTGAAAGACACGATACCACTGCTCTGACATGGTCTTGAAATCCATGAACGATTTACGAACCAATTGAGTTTGAAAGTCTAACTTGCAGGTAGGAATTAGAACGTAGCCGGGCGAATAAACATCCTGACAGTTTTCAGGCTGTAATTGTCTGGTTTGTACGTCAACCATGTGACCCCGTTCAGAACCCTAAATGGCTCCTTCATTTCGTACGTGCCTTTGTAATAAACCCCGTTCAAATTAGCTGCCCGGCAGTTGCTGTACCACCACCCGCCACCGTACATCTCGGCGCAATTCAGCTCAGACGTGTCGCCGTCTTTGTCGAAGGTGCTAAACTTCATTCCGTTGTGGGACGGATGAGACGCCTGGTCAGTCTTTGCCGTCACCAGAGCGTCGCCAGCGTCCCCCGTGTATGCGGACACATGCAACGGGAATCCCTCCTCCTCGGAACCGACGCTGACTGTGTACTCTGCGTTAGCCACGCCCCCTTCCCAATCCTCAAGCTCCACCCTCAGCATAGTCTCACCCTGATTAGTCAACAAGTGGAGGTTCTGGTTGCCTAGCCAAAATTCCCCCTTTCCCTGTGCGTCAGCTGAGCCGAACCCGCTACGATATTCGGCCCAGGTGCGGTTAAAGCTAAGCGCGCCGCTCTCTCTCTGCTGGACTAACAACCACCCACCCATTAGCCCCTCCTGCTGGCAGTAAACCTCCACTACCTCTGCGGTGTCTGCGCCGCCGGGTTTGATCTTAAACAGGCCGTTTGTTTCCCCTTTCAGGTGCTTCTGGTGGGCATCGACACAATCTGCGAAGAAAGAGGGGGAACACCGCAGACTGCGAGTTAGCTGATTCGTGTTTTTTTTTGTTTTGTTTTGTTTTTTTTTTACTCTAGCTAGCATGACTGGCAGTAAATACACCGGCAAATTTACCACAAAAAGGCTAACACATGAAGATGAATCTGCATTTGGAGCATCAACAAAATTGACTTGTTTTACAAATGAGGCCAAAGTTCCGAATGAAGTCACACATTTTACGCATCAATTCAGATTTTCTGCGTTTGCAGTCGTAGCTTTGCAACATTGGCTCTGTAGAAACCGTCTGATGGAAAAGATCGAAAGAAACAAAAGGTCCCTTTGTTTTTATTGAATCTGATCACAAATAAACCAAAATTACCTCCATTATTATTAAGATTTTAAAGGGATGGTTCAGTTTTCTTGTAAGTGTGGCATTATGATGTGCATTTACGTATAGTGAGCGCCCCCTGCAGCGAGAAACACATTTATAGATTGATGAGTAAGGGCCACCTCAGGGGCCCTTGTGTTTGGGGCCCCTATTCTTTGAAACATCCGTGCTTAAAAATATCATGGACTTAAGCCGACTTAGATTTCATTAGATAAGCTTGACAGGGTTCTGCAGGCAGGGGGCGCTCATAGCAACTATGTGTCAGCAAATCATACAACCACACTTCATAAAACACAAATTATCCCTTTCTTCCGATTAAAAATATTACGTTTGCGATTTTACGCCGTAGCAACAAACAATGAGAAAACGTTCACGTCCTATTTCTGCTACAGAGGACTTCAGATCAAGCTAGCTAATGCTAACGTGAGAAGACTAGCCGAGTATCGCCCTCTTGTGTACATTTTACTACACGTCGGATTTTTCGGTACCTTTTCCTACATAATCGGCTTGTCGCTCGACACGTGCGCTCTTCAAACCCCGGGCGTGGAAATCAGGAACGTCGTCATCCGCGTCATCCGTGAGGAACGCGCCGAGGTCGAGCCCGATGTCCGAGGAAAACGGATCCCCGAGTTCGGTGTTGGAACCGGTGGTGAGGCTTCCTTTCGCTCCACCACTGTGGATGGTCTTAGTGGTGATGGAGGAAGAGGAGGAGGAGGAGGTCTGAGTGAGGGAGGGAAACAAAGAGCCCAGGCCTCCTTTGGTAAAGTCGGTCGCACTCTTGCACTCTGGACCTCCCTCCATCACCTCCTCCACCTTCTCCACCGGGCCATCCTTTGTGTGGACGACAGTTCTCTTTATGGTTTTGGTGCAGGAGACGGTTGACGAGGTTATGTGGGTTGTACTGGGCTGACTTAAGGCTTCGAACCCTCCACCCAAAGAGCCGCCTGTGGATCCACTGAGCTCAGTGATGGATTTAGATGATGATGATGATGATGATGATGATGATGATGATGATGATGAGGAAACAGTGGAGGATGATGATGATGAGTAGGAAGTACCTGAGTCCTTGGAGACGGTTGCTGGAGATGTTTTAGAACCTTCCTCCTCTAGGACCAACTCCATGTTTTTCACCTGAAAAAGAAAACATCAGCATGGGTTTGAATGGTTTACAGAGGTTAAAATCTGTCAGTTAAAGTCTGAAATATTGTAAGAACATGTTCATGCCTTCATCTCACTGTTAGACGGACTTTTCCAACAGGAAATTGAAGTTTGTAAACCACTCACTCTCCCACACCAAATCCCAAAGAGAAAATCAGTGATTTTAGCTCACAGGGACACAGGAGTTGCTGGTCTACTGCTGCCTCGTGTGGTCACTTTGTGTCACTGAAGTAAATCTGAAGAAAGGATTTCAAACACTGAAGTGACAAAATAAGACATTTGAACTTACTGATGGAGGCAGCAGTGGATCAACAACTCCTGTGTCCCTGTGATGTAAAATCACTGATTTTCTCTATGGGCTTTGGTGTGGGAGAGTCAGCCATTTACAAAGTGAGATCTGTTTTTGGATTTTTAAGTTATCAATGTTTTTTGCAACAATAGTGACTTATTTAAAGCATTTGTAATATTTTTTTTTAGCAAATTCAAGTGATGTTTTGATAACACAAGTAAGTTATTTAAACATTTTGTGACGTAAAACTTTTGTAACTACATTTTTCATTTGCCTGTCAACAGAAGTTCTTTGTGAAGCTGGAGCATTTTTCTACATTTTTATCACTGTACATTCTTACAATGATAAAAGGGAAGCACAAATGTTTTCTATAATTCATATTGTGCAAGCAACTACATGACATTACCTCAGTGAATATGTCTACAGTCTGCGGTGCTGATTTGGTGGCACCAGGACCAGACTTGTACTCCACCGTCGTGGTCTCCATTGGCCTGCTCTTCATCACGTACAGTGTCCGTACAGACTCGATGCTCTGACTCGACTGAGAGTCCAGCTGGTTGATCTGTAAAAGTGGACGCAAACAGGAAGTGGAATTAAGGAGGACGAATGTGTGCATTTTAAGGTGAACCTTCCGAATGTCCCCACAAACCCAGAGACAATTTGCTGGTGCTGTCAATTCCTATTCGTACAAAAACGTTTGACAAGTTGATGCTGCTGAGAGTTAAAGCAGGAACTCCTCCGGGTTTACAAACTTTAGACTGATTTCAGAAGTTGTAATGGAAATGACTTGTGAGTTAGCTTGAAGGTTAGCAAGTTAATTTTGCTAATTTTGCTTCTACACAACATGATAAAGACAGAGGCGCCAAAAAAAAGAGAAAACGTAAAAAGTTCTTCATGACTTGGTATAACAACACATCAGATTTTTCATACAAAATAGCAGTAAGACAGCACTAGTGAAGAGACACGCAGCCGATTCAGCTGGATTTACAACTATAGGGGGCACTCTGCCGCGGCACGCTTTAGTTCTGGTCTAAATCCAGGTCAAGTTCCTCAGTTGTTCCTCAGAGGGTTGCTGCACATGATGGAGTCTTTACCTGTTTGTCCAGTACCACGTAGCTCTCCCTGTCCACCTGGTACTCAGAGTAGCTGCTGCAGGAACCTTTGCAGGAACGAAGCTTGATGTCGATGTCCACCTGGAGGACGGAACACACACACACACAAAGATTTAACTGTATGTTAAAACAACTCTTTATCCAATCAGGAGCCAGAAGTAATCTGCTTATGATGTTAGCCCCGCCCGTCAGTACACATGTTGACGAGGTGATATAGAAAGTGGCATGCTAACATTAATAGTAAATAGAAAACTAAAAATTTTGTCTTGTAAACAGCTTAAAGTTAGTCAAAAAAAGAGGAGAAATCAATTCAAGACAAAAACAATTCAGTCAAAAAACAATTCAGTCAAATGAACTTATATATACTATATGTTATTATAAATTTATAAAACAATATTTCAACTGCAATTTGCCAACTTTAGCCAGGGCTAACTTTAGCTAAACATACATTTAAACTTAAACTGATCTTCTCCAACACATTTACTGTAAATGAATATTATAAACCTGTTAAAAATCAATACACATTTATTTCACATTACTGAACGGGAGGAACTAAAGCCAAAAGCTAATGCTAACTAGCCGAGCAGCTCATAGCTCCTGCTGCCGCCATAAATACTTTTCGCAGTTAATTAAAATTCATCATTTTAGTTATTCCTTATTTTAACAATAAAGCATGTCAGCATAATTTTTAAATAAATTATTATTAGAAAAGGTTTAATTAATTTCCATTATAATTTCACTTACTTATATTCAATTTTTTTTATATAATATGCAAATATTCTGACTGGAACTACAGAAAAAATATGGTCAAAAAATAAAAACAAAAACCTCAACTGAGCTGATTCTGTAATAACTATAAATACAGGTCAGTAGGTGTTTTTGTTATTTTGTCCCTTTTGGGTCTCCGTACCTCCAGCCTCTGCATCTCGACGACCTGGTCTTTGACGCGATCTTTCAGGGCTGCGAGGATCCTCAACTGTCGGTCGATTTTGATTTTCATGTCATTGATTCTCTGACGAAGATTCTGGGCCAGGCCGTAGAAGTTGTTGTCGCTGTCTGGTAAAAGAATAAACATCATTTTTTGGTGATTAATAAAATGTATCTTCTCAAAACACAAAATCTTAACATATTTTTACTTCTCCCTGAGTATTTATATGTAATTCTTTAACATGTTATGCCTATATGATTGTCTCAACTGTTCATAAAAAAAATTAAAGGAGTCACTTTGATTATTTAAAAAATGCAATAATGCTTCAAATAAAATTGCTTCAAATAAAATAAAATGCAATAATGCTTCAAATTTTTTAAAATGTATGCCTAAAAAAATATTAAAAGCCCCAAATCATGTAGAAAAATATATTAGTACTATAAAAATGCAAAAAAAAAAAAAAGTTTAACACAGCTGTACAAATTGATCATTTTAGATCAGCCATAAAAAAACAACGTATGAGGAACTCAAAAAAATGTAAACACAAGCTTTTTTATACAAATGGAAAATTGCTTGTAGGTTGCAGGTAGGTTACACAGTCGTATAATATTGATGATTTGGAGGCTCAGAGGTAAAGGCTAAAAAATTATTTTAGGTAAAATGAGACAAAATATTTCATAAAATCACAACAATTCTTGAGGAACCCAAAAAACAAGTGGAGAAAATGTTTAGTTCAACAGATAAAAGCTTCTGTTTTCATACAAACGTAAAGTTGTGCATGTTTCATATTTACAAAGGTTTTTTTTTTGTTTACACAATTGTACAAGCTAAGTAATGATTTTAGCTGAAATCAGCTATAAGGTATTACATAAAAATCAAAAAATATTCTGAGAAACTTCTGAAGTTAATATTTTAGTTCAGGACATAAAAGCTTCTGTTTTTATATAAATTGTTTTTCTTTTTAATGTTTTTTGGGGGGGTTACACCTTTTTTTTGTACACAATTTTATAAATTGACGAGTTTAGCTGAAATTAGCCATTAAATATTTCATAAAATCGCAAAAATTCTATATGAGGAACTCACAAAAAAGGTGCAGAAAATATTTAGCTCAGTAGATAAAAGCTTCTGTCTTATTCAAATGTAATTTTTTGGGAGGGTTAAATTGTACAAATTGATGATTCAGAGGGTCAGAGGAGGAGGCTAAATAATGAGTTTAGATAAAATAATTAAAATAGTACATTAAAAAAATAAAATTTGAAAATTTATGGAGAAAATATTAAGTAGAGGACATAAAAGCTTCTGTTTTTACACAAATTCAAAATGACTTGTGTTCATATGTGGTTTAAATCCCACTGACCAGCGTCGGTGGTGAGTTTGTCCTTCAGGTAGTCGTACGTCTGTTTGGACACGTGGTCCGTGTTACGGTGCCGGACTGTGTTCTGGTCCAGGATGCTGCGGATCTTCTCGATCCTCTTCAGGAGACTGTGGTCGTTTTTGTCCATCAGTCCCTGGATCCTGCAGCCTGACGGACATTTGGAGCCCTGATGGACCAACAGAGGACACTTTAAATGTTGATCCCACAGCAGTAACAAAATTTACCGGGGTCTTTGAATGCATCTCGTTAGCTGCGAAGCCAACTCTCATGGAGTTAATTTAAATATTACCACTGAATATCTGAAAAGCATTTTGCTAGAACGGCTCGTCTCTAGTTAAAATGTGATGAACGAGTGGTTTTTTTTTTACCCAGTCGTCGTCTGTGCAGAAAGGCCAGTCCTTCTCAACGGCACATTTCTCTGACCTGGTGCCAGGTTCGACTGGACGAGATCCTCTAGGGCCTACCTTTAAAAAGAGGGAGATAGAGCAAAAAATGAGTGAACATGTCGACGTCTGAGGTCTTCAAATTTAAAATCAGTGGGGAAAAACTGTTGTCATTAAAAATAGCTTGTGTTAAAAAATATAGATGTTGTACTTGGAGTTTTTCTGGTCGAGTCCTTCAATCTTAAGAAAACATTTATTTCAAAATTTTACAGTTTATACATTTTTAATACCAATTAAAATAACAATTTTTACATACTACTGTTGCATCAAACATTTCAATTTTATTTTTTGGCTTTTTGTAACTGAATAACTAATTTATCACAATTGATTAGGTATGTTTATATGAATGTATTGTAATTCATTAACTGTATTAAAATGTTTATATAAATATGTCGATATAAACGTGCAACCTAAAATCCCGGCGAGGTTCCAAATCATCAAATTGTACAATTGGGTAAAATAACAAAACCAATAATTGTGCTTTGATGTACATTTGCTTATTCATTATAATTTGATTTAACTATCTGTCCACTTGTTCACAAAGCTAATAATCCAATTTTTTTTTTCCATCTAAAATTTTCCTCATGTCGTGTGTCGCTCATTTGTTGGCTAAAAACAAATTATTCTCGTTTCAAAGTGCATATGAAAAGAAATTGTGCGACTCCACATCAATCGTTCCCACAAAAATGTGATTTTCTTTCTGAAAGAAAAACATTCAAGTTTAGTTTTTATCTTTTAAATAACATGATCACTTGTAGTAATGAAGGATATAATTTCAGGATTATACCAATTTTTGTTTTTTTTTTATTTTATCTATTGAAGGAAACGTGTAACCTTAGTGTTTTAAAACACACGACCTGAAGCGAAACTCACCTGCGCTGCTACTTGGACGATCAAACCCAGACCCACGAGCACCAAGAGTCGCTCCATCGTGGTTTTCCTGCTGTCGCTCGAGCTCCGCTCGCCGAATGTTTCGTGGATCGTCACCTGCCCGTCATTTGAAGCCTCCTCAGTCCGTCTGACAAAGCGGTGACTCAGCAGCGGGTGGGAAACGTCCCAAAGCGGGGGCAAATCCTGGTTGAGTAACTCGTGTCTGCTGTACGTACGTCGTGATCAAGTAAACACACACCAAAGACAAACATTTCAATCAATACTTACTGGAAACTGGTATTTTCTCGGGGTAAACAGTGAAGAAATGGGAACACGAGTCAGTACCCACACAAACATGAATCACTGCTGACCTTTTTTTTTTTTTTTAATATTAAACCAAATTTAGATTTTGTAAATTTATTTCTTACTTCTGAACATGACATATTACCACACTTGAACAAAACCTGAATCATGTTAATACTGAAAGTATTGAAAGTTTAACCCTCTTCACATTTACTACTCTCTGGGCACCTTTGTGGCAAAAACGTACATGTAGCAAAAAACTGCTATTAAAACTCAAAAAAAAACTTCAAACTTGTTCGAAACTACCAAACCTTCAGCCATTTAAATGATTTTAACCCATTTTAAATATAAATTATAATATATATAAATTATTTACTAGGAAAAACTTTTCTTTAAAATAAATGCGTAATAATTCAAATAAACTGGCAATGAAATAGTTAAAATACTGAAATGTATTGAATATTTGATCATTTAAGGGGTATGAGGATTTTATGCATGTATATTTTTGTCCACAAAGGCGGCCAAAGGGATTATCTGGCACTATATAAAAAATACTAATGCAATCCAATCAATTTTGTTGCTAATCTTTGACATATTCAAGACTCTAATCGCTACCAATGCCCCCCCCCCATTTTTTATTATATGGAAAATAACACATTTTTGTTTTTTGTAATGAATAATTCATAATTCAGTTTAATTCAATTAAACTGAGAAATTAAAGTTCAAGTCCTTTAAATGATTGAATGTTATATTCAATCATTTAAAGCAAGTTTGAGCAGTTGAGAAGTTATAAGAGAGATTTATGAAACCAAAAAAAAAGTTTTTTTGTTTTTTTCTGCACACATTATATATATATATACACACACACACATACATGTGACAAATTTATTAAAGCTACAGTTCCGCTCTCAAACTCGTCTCCATCAGATCAGAAGAAAAACAATTTTCTCCCAGACAGGAAAGCAAAACAGCAAAGATTATCTAACATTCGCGCTCTCTTTCAAATATAGTATCTCTAATATATAAAATGTTTTTACCAACGGTTTTCATGAACATTTGTTGCGCGGCCCTAGTACTTGTCGTAGTGCAGTTGGGGTCGTTGCGACATTTGCGAACATGGCTGCCAGTGTGGACACGAAAAAAATAAAATAAAATATAGCCTTTTAACACAAGGACCCTTAAATAAATTCTACAAAAGGTAAAAAAAAAAATCTATTGAAGTTATGTCGTACGTGTATTTGCAGAGATTTTGGGGCAAATTTTCTCACTCTAAGATTTCGTACAACGTCAGTGCATGACTCGTATGGATCATGTGGATCCCGCTGTTTCGCTGGAGTTGAAATGTTGCGTCATCTGACTCGAGCTATTTTCCGTACTTTACTTAGCTGAGCATTAGCACTTGGAGAGAACGCCGCCATGTTGTTGTGTAAAACTGTGGTCAATCTTCTCCTTCCGTCTGTGTGTGAGCCGATGACTCGTGAGGGGCTGAAGGAGCCTGAAGCTCCGCCCGCAGTCTTCACATTTGAATGGCTTCTCGCCCGTGTGGATGCGGATGTGCTTGGTGAGGTTAGCCTTGTCCCTGAATTGCTTCCCGCAGTCCTTGCAGCTGAAGGGTTTCAGTCCGGAGTGGATCAGCTGATGCGTCCTCAGGGTCACGGCTTGGGTGAAGCACTTGCCGCACTCGGAGCACCGGTGCGGTTTCTCCGCCGTCTCCTTGCACTCGTGGTCGTTCAGCTCCACCGGGTCGGCGAACTCCCGCCCGCACAGGGGGCAGCGCTGTGGTTTCTCCTTGTGGGCGGACTGGTGCTTCTTCAGTCCAGACATCCTGCCGAACCTTTTCCCGCAGGACTCGCACGTGAACCGTTTCTCGTCAGTGTGGCTGCGTTCGTGGTCGAGCAGGTGCTGCAGGAGCCGGAACCTCTTGTCGCAGTGAGAGCAGCTGAACGGTTTGTCTCCCGTGTGAATCATCTGGTGCTTCCGCAGGTTGGCCCGGTCGCTGAAGGCCCGGTCGCACACCGCACAAAGAAAGGGTTTCTCCCCCGTGTGAACGTTCCGGTGCGCCGCCAGCAACGCCTGGCTTCTAAACGCCTTGGAACACAGCTCGCACTGGAAAGGTTTCGCCTCCAGGTGGAGCCGCTCATGCTGCTTCAGCTTCGACAGCAGCTTGAAGCCTTTGTCGCAGTGGCTGCAGCGGTGCGGTTTCTCCTCGGAGTGACTGAGCATGTGCTTTTTCAGGTCCCCCCTCCTGGCGCAGGTTTTGCTGCACAGGTCACACGCAAAGGTTTTCTCTCCGCTGTGGACCAGCTGGTGCTCCTTCAGGCTGCCCTCTCGACCAAAGCACTTCGCGCACACGTCGCAGCGGAAGGATTTCTCACCAGTGTGGATGAGCAGGTGCTGCCTCAGCGTGTGCACCGAGTAGAAGCTCTTGCCACACTGCGTGCAGGTGTGAGTCCTCTCCCGCGGCGCCACGTCTTTACTCTTCTCTTTGAAAACTCGCTGGTGCAGCTTCGAGTGTCCTTCGGTCTGAAAAGTGCAGCTGCTTTTGTCGCGCGACGGCGCCCCCTGCTGAGGCCGCACTGTCGCGCTGCAGTGACGCAGCTGGTGTGCGATGACGCCGCCCCTCTTTGCAAATGTTTGCCCGCAATACTCGCAGCGGTGAGGTCTCTCTTCCGAGAGAGAGTTGGTCAGGGGCACAGTAGGAACTTAGGAAGAGGAAAAAGAAAAAAAAAGTGCTTTAGGAATATCGAACAGGAATTTAAATCACCAGATACATTTTGACTAAAACAAATCCAAAACAAATTTACAGCAGAAAATATCACACTAAAATATCAAGAACTGAAGAAGCTGTTTATTTTCATTTTCAATTAATCAAGTAGTTGTTTGGTCCATAAAATGTCAGATACCTTTAAAAGCTCATGCAGTTTTTCCCCAATGATGATGTCCCTTAAATGTCAAGTTTTGTCCACAAACAAAATTAATCTGTTTTAATGAATGGTTTTGTTGTTTGGAAAGTTAAAAGTAGTCATCAGTGTCTTTTTTAACCTCGGTGTTCAAACAAACTGTTAAATAAAAGCCTCGTTTCTCACCAAATGGAGTCACATTTCCCGGTAAAATTACAGCAGACGTCGAGTTATTTCAATTAAACATCACAAATGAAGTCCGTTTGTTACGTTTAATCTTTAGTATTTTACTTCTACATGCGGTTTTCCATTTTTTGGTGTTGTTACGTGTAAAAACGAGGAGCAGAAATGCTGTTTAAACCGGCTCAAACTACCTCCGACATCTTTGTGCCTCCATTTCTGGGTTGAAGTGACGGATGAGGTTTTCAACCAATGGGAGGACGAGAAAGTGAAGGGGGCAGGACGATTTACAGAAACGGAATAGAAATCAGAAATTTTACCAGATTTTTTTTCAGTTCAGTTTCCCTGGAATAAGGCGAAACTTAAATATCACACTAAAATATCAAGAAACAGAACTGAATAAGCCGTTTATTTTCATTTTCAATGAAATGAAAATAAACGTCCAAAATAAAAGTTCACAATAAAAAGTCCATAAAATGTCAGAAACCTTTGAAAGCTAATGCAGTTTTCCCCCCAATGATAAAAATGATATCCCTTAAATGTCAAGTTTTGTCCACAAACAAAAATGAATCTGTTTTAATGAATGGTTTTGTTGTTTGGAACAAAGAAACCAGAAAATGTTCACATTCAAGAACCCTAAACCCACTAAATCCAATTAATCAATTATCCAAACAGTTGGCGATTAATTTGGTTATCAACTATTAACCGTTTAATCATTGAAGTACAAACCAAAACATAAAAAAGATCAAAAAATCAAAATTGAACGTTAGGCTGGGTGATATGTAATATATGATTTAAGGCTTTTAAGTGTATTTTCACTCTCACTCTTTTCTTATGTATCCAGATATTATTTATAAGTTAAATATAAGATTTGATTTATATCATGATATATATATATATACCAAAATCAAATGAATATCGTTGGCTGATGTTTCACCTTCACTTCCAGCGTCTTGTAGCTCTGGCGGGTTGATGACGTCACCGATTCTCGGACCGCGTTGTGATTCAGTGTCCGTGCAGACTCCCGCTTCCTCCGAATCGCTGCTCAGAGCTCCTGACTCAACGACGGGCCACGACGTCACTTTGTACGAGTCGTCGCCGTCGTCGTCTTCTTCTTCCTTCAACACCAGGAGCGTCCCATCAGCCCCTGAGAGATGACTCTGAAAGTCATCCGTCTCTGCTGACGTGTCGCCCGTCTCCACCGGCTCAGCGTCCTCCTCGGACTCGGCCTTTACGCTCAAGTAAGTCTCGCCATTCAGTCGCAGCTGCTCACCGCCTGGTTCCTGCATGTTCGTGGCGTCCACCAAGAAACCTGACTGCTGCTCGGAGCCCAGTGGAGATGAACCGCAGAGGGACGCCATGATGTCCAGGATGTCATGGAGGACATGTCAGGATGCCAGGTACACCTGGAGGAAATGAAATGAAAGTGATGGCTCAGGTTATTTTAAGTATAAATTTTAAGTATAAATAGCAGGTAGTGACAAATATTTAGGGAAAATCTACATCAGTTTGAGTCTATGATATTTTAAGAATATCTTCATGTCTTTATCACACTGTCAGACAGACTTTTCCAACAGGAAACTGACGTTTGTAAACCACTCACTCTCCCACACCAAAGTCCATAGAGAAAATCAGTGATTTTAGCTCACAGGGACACAGGAGCTGCTGGTCTACTGCTGCCTCGTGTGGTCACTTTGTGTCACTGACGTGAATCTGAACAAAGGATTTAAAGCCCCAAAGTGACAAAATAACACATTTGAACTTACTGATGGAAGTAGCAGTGGATCAACAACTCGTATGTGCTGTGATGTTAAAATTGATGGTTTTCTCTATGGACTTTGGTGAGGGAGTGAGGGGTTTTAACAAAGTGAATAAAACAAAAAACCAGTTGACTTTTACCAGTTGGGAAAGTCTGTCTAACGGCGAGATAAAGTGGTGAAGACAGAAACAAATATCTTCACATCTTTAACTCACTGTTTGACAGACTTTTCCAACAGGAAACTGAAGTTTGTAAACCACTCACTCTCCCACACCAAAGTCCATAGAGAAAATCAGTGATTTTAGCTCACAGGCACACAGGAGCTGCTGGTCTACTGCTGCCTCGTGTGGTCACTTTGTGTCACTGAGGTAAATCTGAACAAAACATTTCAAACCCCGAATTCACAAAATAATACATTTGAACTTAGTGACAGAGGCAGCAGTGAATCAACAACTCCTGTGTCCCTGTGAGCTAAAATCACTGATTTTCTCTATGGACTCTTGTGTGGAAGAATATAGTTATTTTTAATACAATTTAGGGTTTTAGTGTGAAAATACCAAAATATGTCACAGTTTTGTGACTGCAGGCTTACAAATGGAACAAAACAAGATTCTCAAACATTTAACTATTTAATTATATTTGCGTGAAAACAACAGCGTTTCTCTTCGTATCATTTGTTTTTGTTCTTATTCGTTGTAAAGCTTCCTCGGTAAAATAAAACGTTGACGATGATGAAAGTTAAAAGTAGTCGTCGTCGTCTTTTTTAACTTCGGTGTTCAAACAAACTTAAATAAAAGCCTCGTTTCTCACCAAACGGAGTCACATTTCCGGGTAAAATTACAGCAGACGTCGAGTTATTTCAATTAAACATCACAAATGAAGTCCGTTTGTTACGTTTAATCTTCAGTATTTTACTTCTACATGCGGTTTTCCGTTTTTTTCGCGTTGTTACATTTAAAACGAGGAGCAGAAATGCTCCGTTTAAACCGGCTCAAACTACCTCCGACATCTTTGTGCCTCCATTTCCGGGTTGAAGTGACGGATGAGGTTTTCAACCAATGGGAAGACGATAAAGTGACGGATGCGGTTTTCAACCAATGGGAAGACGAGAAAGTGAAGGGGGCGGGGCGATTTACAGATACTGAAGAGATTCAGAAATCTGACCAGATTTATTTTCAGTTCAGTTTCCCTGAAATAAGGCGAATTTTTTTTACTATATTTTGTTCAGTTTTCAAAATTGAATTTCAAAATTGTTTTATTATTGTTGGTTATGTTTTTCTGAATTATTTATATAATATTTCCAGATGATGATTAGTTTGAGTTTTGGGATGCATGGGATTATTTGTGGCTTTTGTTGTTGTTGGTTTAGTCTTTCTGAATAAATTAGTTCATTTTCCAGATTATTACAGTTTTTGTTCCTTTTTTGGGGATCCCGGTTTTCTGAATTAATTAGATAATTTTACAGATTATTTTTATTATTATATTTGATTTCAACTTTCTGTTTTTATGAATTATTTTTCTCACCGATTCAGGAAAACTGTCAATTTTTTTTTACAACTAAATGCAATACACTTCCAAAATAACCCTCTTTATTTCATAGAAATGTACTTTTAAATCCTTTTTTTTTTTTTTTTTTTTTTTGAAGGTAAACACATACAAACCCATTTTATTATGTGATTTTAAATTCATTTTCCCAGTATACACTGCTTTCTCAATTTCTGTTTCACGATATATAATTGACTGAAATGAAAATACAAACAAAAGACTCAATCTAAGGCAATGAAAACCAAAACATTTATATATATTTAATATAGTATGTTACATTAAATTTCCTCCGAAATGTTACACACGACATGTTATTGAAATGAAAATATATATATGTTTATGTAAACCTAGCATAATGTCACCAATATAATCATACTTTTGTTTTCACGTGTGTCCCATTCACTAATTACTACTCTAACATCATTACTCATGTATTAAAAAGTCAGCAGCTTCACATTCTGTACAAAAGCTGTGTACGTGCCCACTGTGAAGACATTTAAACGACTAGACGTACTGTATGTACATTATATCTGGATGGCTCCTGAGTGGGTGTGCGCTTTTTGTGATCACCACTAGGTGGGAGCACAGTATCAAGGTTGCGTCCACTGTGAAATGGTCCCAATCCTGCAGCTTTCGCACTCACAATCGTTTGCTTTCTCTTTGGTAGTTTTTCTCAAATCTTCCCAAATAATTACAAATCTATCTATCCATCTATCCATCTATCTATCCATCCATCTATCTATCCATCTATCCATCTATCCATCTATCCATCTATCTATCGTCCACCATAACTGATTTAGACTGTATATATCAATAAAAAATGTTTTCTGGTTTGAAGAGGGTGGTGTATCTCTTCCTATCCTGATTGTTTCTACTTCCTTTTCAGACACTAATTGGCTTCCAATGCATTTTTAATGTCCAAACCACAGTCACTGTGTGCGTGTAAACATGGGGACAACCCTCCTCCTCATGACATATTTACATGTCATTATCGTTTCCATTCTCACCCCACGTTTAGCTCTCATCCAAGATAAAGATTTGAGCATATGTATGCATATTAAAGGCATCTGGGTTTTTTTTTTTTTTTTTTTAGGGTCATTACATGTTCACCTCTTTGTCTCACTGTTAGACACTTATTCAAACTGGAATCCGAAGTTTGTAAACCACTCACTCTCCCACACCAAATCTCATAGAGAAAATGAGTGATTTTAGCTCACAGCGACACAGGAGCTGCTGGTCCACTGCTGCCTCGTGTGGTCACTTTGTGTCACTTAAATAAATCTAAATTAATATTTTCAAATGCCGAAGTGACAAAATAACATGATTGAACTTAGTGATGGAGGCAGCAGTAGACCAGCAGCTCCTGTGTCCCTGTGAGCTAAAATCACTCATTTTCTCTATGGGCTTTGGTGTGGGAGAGTGAGTGGTTGACAAACTTCAGTTTCTTGTTGGAAAAGTCTGTCTAACAGTGAGATAAAGACGCGAACCATATCATGAAGACATCACAGACTTAAACTGATTGTAGATTTTTTTATTGCAGTCACTAAAATCCGTTCTGTGTCCCCACTGGTAGTGCAGGGGGCGCTCACAACACAGTGGGTGTATAACCACACTTCAAATAACCCTGAAATATCCCTTTAACAAAAGTTTGATCGTGTGTTGTGCAGTTAGGCGTGAACAGTCCATCAGCGTGAGCATAAAAGATCAATAAATCATCTCCATTCGTTCATTTTCTCCCTGTGGTCACTGTGGAATGACAACAAACGACTGTGTGTGTGTTTGCTTCCTCATTATTTTTCACATACATATATTGTCTCGTGCATATTTTTCACACTTGGCCGACTGTCGCAATTGTAATGATTTTGTCTGTGTTAAATTTAAAGGGAAATAGAAACGCACGCAGCGTAGCAACGGCTTCACACAAACATTGCAATCACACGTTCATTTAGTCGTGATTGTCGCCATTGCATCACAAAAGCACATAAATCTGTATAAATAAAATAATTCATGCGTGAATGGAAGTTTTTTCTTTTTTTTTTTTTTTGGTCAAATGTCCTAATGTTCCACAAAAAACTCCAGAAATTAAAAAAGGAAGAAAAGTTTTTGCCCCACTCCTCTCGAAAACATCTGCACATTTCAAAACTGTCAGTGTTTCCCTGCTTCAGAATCTCCACACTGTCCAAAAAAAATCATTATTTTCCTGATATATCTTTTTTTAAAAAGGTCTTTAAGCTTTTATCTCCAGAATTTCTTATGGAAAATGTCCTCATTTTCAATAAAATATTGCCATTTCCAAAGTCAGTATTTTACCTATTCTTTAAAATGTCCTCATTTTCAATAAAATATTGCCATTTCCAAAAAGTCAGTATTTTACCTATTCTTTAAAATGTCTTCATTTTCAAAATAAAATATTGCCATTTCCAAAAAGTCAGTATTTTACCTATTCTTTAAAATGTCTTCATTTTCAATAAAATATTGCCATTTCCAAAAAGTCAGTGTTTTACCTATTCTTTAAAATGTCTTCATTTTCAATAAAATATTGCCATTTCCAAAAAGTCAGTGTTTTACCTATTCTTTAAAATGTCCTCATTTTTGCAGAATTTCCCACTTCTGGTTTTGAAAAATTCTCTAATTTCCAAAAAAATAAAAAAATAAAAAATAAAAAAATAAAAAATAAAATACCTGCATTTACAATAAATGTTACAATTTTTAGATACTTTTAAAAAAATGTCCTCATTTTCCGAAAATCTCTCTATTGTCATGTTTGCAAAATGTCCCACTTTAGGGAAACAGCCTCACGTTCCATATTTCATGCGTTTGACTTTTCCTCACATTCAAAAATGTCGCCCTTTTCATAAAACCCCCCCCCCGTTTTTAAGAAAATACCTGAGAAAAGTCAGTATTGTCCAAACTTTTCAAAACAATTATTTTCAAAAATAGCCCTTAATTTGTGAAAATCACTTTACAAATGTCCTTTCTTTTGGAAAATTCCCAATAAATGACAATAACTACTGTTTTTTTGTTTGTTTTGTTTTTTCCAAGTTACAGTATTTCGTAGTGAGGACGTTGAGCTGGGGAAGTAAAACGGAAGTTGCATGAATGAATAAATTTTACAAAGAATATTCTGAAGGATACAGGAAGTTCTTGACCCGTTCGTGACTCCGCGGTTGTTTTCGTGACCGTTTGACGTCACGTTTGCTCATAAACATTGCATTTAAAGTTACTTCCGTGAACTTAATCAACAGAAATTAAGAGCACAAATGTGGTGGACGGCTAAGTAGCTGCTAGCTACTCCAGATCTTTGTCTTGTTTTTGGTCATGATACAAGTTTATAAGGAGGACTGGTGAGCTAACATGCTAATAAAGATTATGCTAACATGCTGACAACATTTTCATTGTTTACGATTACATGTAACTATGTTTTTTTTTTTTTTTTGTGAAATCCAGTGGAGGGAGCAAACTCATTGCTAAGACGTTGTTAGCTAATAGAAGATTTGTTTTTAAGTGGTTACACAATGTTTTACGATGTAATGATAAAACCTTAAAAGGACTGAGTTTAAGCTACATGCTAACAGAGATGATATGCCAACATGCTGATAAGCTAATGTTTATAATGTGTTTGTTTGTTGATGGTAACCCGTTGTGTTAGGCTAACATGATAGCATTGGTTTATTAGCAGCGGCTGAAGGGAAAGGTAAATTCTGAATAAAATTATGATGGCGCTATGTTAGCCTGGCTAACAGGGGAAGGAAAACATAAACAAATAATGAGCTGATCATTTCCACATTTCAGTGAAATGGAGAAAAAAAAAAAAAATTATAGTCCGGAGAATTTTGTTTGTTTATATGTTTTAAAAAAGATTTTAAAGAGTGTTTCACTCTTCATCAATGCACATGAATATAATTAGATCACAGTCATGTCACTACTTTTTTTTAATTTAAAATATTTTAAAATTGACCAAAATAAATAAAATAAAATGTTTCAGTTTCTTTAAATTATCTAAAAATTTCAAATAATTGTTCACGAAAAGTTTCCAGTTTGGATTATTTCCAAAATTTCTGCTCTAAAGTTCCCATGGAAGGTTTCTGCCTGCGAGCAGTGATGCTTTTTACCGCATTTAATGTTGAATTTATTTACATAGGAGCTGCTATTCCAGCAGATTACTTCTTATATCTAAAGCAAATCGACTGCTCACCGACATTATCAGGCTCTAAACTCTGGGGAGCAACTGCAGGAGGGCAAAAAAACCCACATTTTTTACATCATTTTTACATCATTTTTACATCATTTTTACATCGACTACAACATGAAAAATGCATTTTTCCATTTCACAGAGCCTGTAAATACTGTATGTGGGCGTCACGGCTCAGTTGTTTTGTGTTGGTGTGTTTAATAAGCAGGGGAGCTTCCCTGAGGAGGGCAGAGGTCTGGCTTCAGCCAGTCTCTTCACATTATTCCGCCATCAAGAGGATTTAAAAGGCTACGCGGCCTCAAAGCTTCCAGCTCCAGCCACTTTCTGCAAACATGTACATACGTATCGAAAGCTGCGGGGTTTTTGTTTTCCTTCCCACGACGCTCTGACAAATCTGTTGTGGCGTACAAACACTGACTCAGAGCTACAGCATCGGGGACGTGCGAAGCTTGAACCAAACTCACGGCGCGTGATGCGCAGTCATGGGCGAACAGGAAGCAGCTGGGTTTTTTTAGTCCCGGCACGTCCTCTGAATGTGGACGTGATAGCTGCACTTTGTAGCGCTGGTGGTTGACTGATGGCAACAACCACAAGTGTCTGCGCGACACCTCACAGCCATGCAGTTTTCAAACTAAAAGCCTCACTTTCTGTCCGTCCACATTCAAACATATCCTGGAAAGTATCAAAATAAAAGCCTCTATTTCTGTCTATCCACACTGTCGAAAACAGAGGCTGAGTTTTCAAATATAATGTCACACTTTCTTCAAATATAATGTCACACTTTCTGTCCATCCACACTAAAAACACATCTCCTGGGTTTTCAGAATTAAAGTTTCAGTTTCTGTTCATCCACATACAAACATATCCTGGAAAGTATCAAAATAAAAGCCTCTATTTCTGTCCATTCACACTGTCGAAAACAGAGGCAGCTTTCAAATATAATGTCACACTTTCTTCAAATATAATGTCACACTTTCTGTCCATCCACACTAAAAACACATCTCCTGGGTTTTCAGAATTAAAGTTTCAGTTTCTGTTCATCCACATACAAACATATCCTGGAAAGTATCAAAATAAAAGCCTCTATTTCTGTCCATCCACACTGTCGAAAACAGAGGCAGTTTTCAAATATAATGTCACACTTTCTTCAAATATAATGTCACACTTTCTGTCCATCCACACTAAAAACACATCTCCTGGGTTTTCAAAATTAAAGTCTCAGTTTCTGTAAAGTTTCAAAATAAAAGCCTCTATTTCTGTCCATCCACACTATCGAAAACAGAGTTTTCGAAAAATAATGTCACACTTTCTGTCCATCCACACTAAAAACACATCTCCTGGGTTTTCAAGATTAAAGTTTCAGTTTCTGTTCATCCACATACAAACATATCCTGGAAAGTATCAAAATAAAAGCCTCTATTTCTGTCCAACCACACTATCAAAAACAGAGGCTGAGTTTTCAAAAAATAATGTCACACTTTCTGTCCATCCACACTAAAACACAACTCCTGGATTTTCAAAATTAAAGTCTCAGTTTCTGTTCATCCAAGCTAAAACATTTCCTGGAAGGTTTTTTTTTGTTAAATCAAACCCTGTTTTCTTACAATCCACACTGAAAACACAACCTTTCTAAAATAAAAGGAGTTGTGTTCATGGATGGTCAATTACAGAGGCTCTTTCAAAATTAAAGTCTCTGTTCCTGTTCATCCACATTAAAACACATCCTGGAAATTTTCCAAATTAAAGCCTCTGTTTTTCTTTATCCACACTGAAAACATAACTCCTGAGTTTTCAAAAATTACTTCTCACTTTGTCTTTGAAAACTCAGTTGTGTTCTTAGTGTGGATGAACAAAAACAGAGGCATATTTTTTCAGAAATAAAGTCACAGTTTTTGTCCGTCCACACAGACATGCGAATGTTTTCAAAAAATGTCAAAGTCAGTGTTCAAAAGGTCTCTGTTTGTCCACTCTAACACACAACCATGTAGTTTTCAAAATAAACACCTCCGGTTTTGTTCATCCACACTAAAAACACAGCTCCTGGGTTTTCAGTTTTTCCACTCTAACACACAACCATGTAGTTTTCAAAATAAACACCTCTGGTTTTGTTCATCCACACTAAAAACACAGCTCCTGGGTTTTCAGTTTTTCCACTCTAATACACAACCATGTGGTTTTCAAAATAAACACCCCTGTTTCTGTTCATCTCCTGTGTTTTCAAAGATAGCATCTCACGTTCTGTCCATCCACAACAAAATACAATTCAAAAATAAAAGGAGTTTGTTTGTTTTGTTTTTTGTTTTTTTTTAGCATGGATGGACAGAAACAGTCCATCCACACAAACATTTCAGCGGACCTTAAACACATTCTTTGATTCGGCACCTGGAGTTTTCAAGGACTCCAGCTTCCAAACAAAGGAAACTTTTAATGACTTTTTACAGTCACTTCAGTACACGTCTTCACCTTCTAAAAGTAATTTAGAGGAAACAAACCATGGTTACGGCAGGGAAATAAAAAAAAGCAGGAAGAAAGGAGAGTTTTAATGAATTCACTGTGGAACATTTTCTATGCTTTCAACATTCAGATATATCTGCACTCTCCAAAAATTGAATGTAGCAGGCGAGACACTCCAAAAGTGTTCTGCATAAATTACATTTGCTGAATTGGATCACTTCTTAGTCTGACTGAAATTCATCAGGACGATGAGGAAAAAATGCAGCCTAAAGTTAGTTATTGCAAAATTGCCACTGAACACCAAATAGAATCTACGACAGCTTAAGTGTATAATATATAATACACTATGTTTGCCGCTTTATCTCACTGTTTCCAGACTTTTGCAACAGGAAAGTGAAGTTTGTAAACCACTCACTCTCCCACACCAAAGTCCATAGAGAAAATCAGTGATTTAAGCTCTCAGGGACACAGGAGCTGCCGATCTACTGCTGCCTCATGTGGTTAGTTTTTGACACTGAGGTAAATCTGAACAAAGGTTTTCAAACCCCCAAAGTGACAAAATAAGACATTTGAACTTACTGATGGAGGCAGCAGTGAATCGACAACTCCTGGGTGCTGTGATGTTAAAATCACAGATTTTCTCTATGGAGTCTGGTGTGGTGGAATGTATCGAGTACAGCTAGACCGCGATATGTTAACATCCTTGGGTTTTTCCTGGGAACGTGGTCAACCTGAAGGTGACATCGCACCCACCTCTGCCCATCCAATATAAATCGTGAGGACATTTTGGCTGATCCTCACAACTTTCAAGGGTTTTTGAGGATTATGTGTGTGTTTGTGTGTGGAGATAATGTGCCAAACGAGGAGAAAAGAGTGAAAATGTGTCGTTAATAATTCATGCAGTGAGTCTGAGTGTGTTTGGTTGGCACTGGATTTTTCATCATTACTTTGCTTTTGTGTGTGCGTTGCTTATTTAAAGACAATACGATTATGTTTATTGTTAAGTTTTCAAAGAACACACTGTTATGGCTGTAACTACTGTTCCCTGACAGAGAGAAACAAAGTGGAACCTGGTCAAATTTATTCTTGTTGCTGAGTCACTGAAACTCACTTCTACACATTAATCATAAGCCACTCTCTCGAATAACTCCAATTCCAATTTAGCACTTTTAACAGAACCAAAACAATTGCTAACAGCACAACCCAACAACTCTAGCTTCATGCTAACAACACAAGCCAACAACTCTTTATCTTCATGCTAACAACACAAGCCATCAACTCTTTATCTTCATGCTAACAACACAAGCCAACAACTCTTTAGCTTCACGCTAACAACACAAGCCAACAACTCTAGCTTCATGGTAACAACACAAGCCATCAACTCTTTATCTTCATGCTAACAACACAAACAACAACTCTTTATCTTCATGCTAACAACACAAGCCAACAACTCTTTAGCTTCACGCTAACAACACAAGCCAACAACTCTAGCTTCATGGTAACAACACATGCAACAACTCTTTAGCTTCATGCTAACAACACAAGCCAACAACTCTTTATCTTCATGCTAACAACACAAACAACAACCCTTTAGCTTCACGCTAACAACACAAGCCAACAATTCTTTAGCTTCATGCTAAAAACACAAGCCAACAAACCTTAAGCTTCATGCTAACAACACAAACAACAACTCTTTAGTTTCATGCTAACAACACAAGCTGACAACCCAACACTTTGGATTCATGCTAACACTTCAGAATTATGTTAAGAAGCCATCAAGCCAATAGCACAACACAGCTTCCTGTCAACAACATTTTAGCTCTATGCCAATAGGATTTCATGCTAACAACATAATCTAAAAGCAAAGCACTTTAGATTCATGCACAACATAATTACCACACAACACTTTGAACTCATGCTAGCAGCACAATCTGAAGACACAACACTTTAGCTTAATGCTACCTACAGGTTTAAGCTTAAATGTTTGGTTTTGGGATTATGTTGGTAGTATGAATCCAAAATGTTGTGTAGTTAACTTGTGTTGTGAGCATAATCCTAACAACACTTTAGCTCAGTGCTAACAACACAACATTTTAGCTTCATGCTAACAACACAACATTTTGACTTCTTGCTAACAACAGTATTTTTTTCACGAAAACAATATGAGTAAACATCACAACACTTTAGCATCATACCAACAACACAAGCTAACTTAATGCTAACATGACAATCTAACAAGAAAATTTCAGGATTAGTTTTGAATCACAAAAAATAGCATCTATTATCGTTTGTGTATAATCCTGTTACCCAGAAATCCCAGAAATAATCCATTGGATGAGGTGTGGACATCTGACGACAGAATGAAAACTTAGAATGAAAAGGGTTTTGTGGTCTTTTGTTAAAATTGGAAATGTGAGACGGAAGAATGAGTCACATAAGAGGCAGACGACTGTGACACAGACAAATGTCAGAGGGGGAAAGAACAGGAAAGGGGATTATTAGTGTTTGCAGACGGGTGATGGGAAAATGTCGGACAGAAAAAAATAGAAATAACAGAGGGGGCGGAGACAGAGATCAGAGATCGAGATGAAGAGCAGGAACAAAGAGAGTGCGAGCGTCTGAAGTGGATCTATTTTAAAGCGCTCTGTCTTCCAGAATCTGTCTTTATTGTTACTGTTGGAGGAGGGGGAGGGGCCCAAATCATCTGTCAACAAAAACCCATTTAAACCCGCGCTAAAACAAGATTTTAACCAGTGATAATGTACTTAGTTGACACTGAAGTCAGGATCACGTGACTCTTCAGCGCTAGTTTTCATCGTCCTGCCGGCGTAATTTGCAATGCAAAGACATGCCTTCATCTCGAGGTGGTTAGCATAGCCGTTAGCCACACGTGTTTTAGCAAACCTTACTTCCATCTCATTTCATTAGCGCCTCCAAATTGCTCACTCAGCGTTGTGTTTGAATGAGGGGCCAACGCAAAAGCAAAAGACAAAGCTGTAACAACTGTAACGATGTTACGTAGCTAAATTACGTCGGTATAGTTTGCTACTTTTTTTTGATTTGTGCCATTTACTTTTCCAGCCTTTTGTTGCCTCTCTTCCAACTTTTTTTGAGACGTGTAGCTGCCATTGAATTCAAAACGAGCTCATATTTTTAAGAATTGCATTCTGTTTTTATTTACATTTTACAGTGTCCTAACATTTTTTGGAAATTGGATAGATAGATAGATAGATAGATAGATAGATAGATAGATAGATAGATAGATAGATAGATAGATAGATAGATAGATAGATAGATAGATAGATGTTTATGTAAATTACATGGATAATAATCACACTCGTGGACTAAATGACTCACAATTATCTGTGATTATGTTGAATTGTTTCCCGACAAAGAAACCAATCAAATGCAAATTTTCCTCCATTACATGGTTTTTAAGTACTTGTTTGAAGTCTGAAGTCCCTGCTTTTTTTCTATTTGACTCTAAACGGGGCCATAATTTACCAAATTGATGCCACGCTGCATTGAAGAAGAGCTTTAACTCTTTAGGAAAATGTTCAGTGACGACATAATTCAAGTTCTCATAGACTTAATGTACATAAAAACCAGAGTCACCCTTCATCCAACATTTAAGAGTATTCAGAATTCAGAATGTACATCTTGGATACTTGAAACCTGACAGAAACAAAAGAAGTTGATCGTCAAAAGATCCAGAGAATCGGGAGGAATCTCTGTGTCCAAGGGACAAGGTCAAAGGTCAAAACTGGATGCTGGTGAGCTTCAGGCCCTGAGGCAGCACTGCATTAAACAACGGACATGATTCTCTACTGGAAATCACTGCATGGGCTCAGGAACACTTCCAGAAATGTGTTCCACCGTCTGTGAACACAGTTCACTGTGCAATCCACAAATGCAAGTTAAAGCTGTATCATGTAAAGAAGAAGAAGAAGAAGAAGAAGAGGAAGACATGATCCAGAAACAATGAAGTCTTCTCTGGACCAAAGATCATTTCAAATTGGAAATACTTTTTGGAAACCATGGACGCCGTGTCCTGTGGACTAAAGAGGAGAGGGACCATCCAGCTTGTTTTCAGTGGACAGTTTAAAAGCCTGCATCTCTGATGGTATGGAGTTGTATTAGTGCCTATGGTGTGGGCAGCTTACACATGTGTAAAGGAACCATCAATGCTGAAAAGTACATAGAGGTTTTAGAGCAACATCTGCTCCATCTAGACGACGTCTCTTTCAGGGAAGACTAGGGCCGCAACGATTCCTCGAGTAACTCCATTTCCTCTGCCTCGAAGCCTCGTTTTAATTAAATTTGAAGCTCGCGTTTCGCACGGATTCTTTTTTAGTGTGACACGACGTGCTTACGTCACGGGCTACGGGGACGCGTGTGGACAGTTTAGCGGTACGGGATGGCAGACGCCGGGACCGAAAACAGTGAATACAGCGAAAATGAGCAAATGCAGCAAAGCGAAAGAATATACACGTGTCGCCGCCATCGAAATTCAGAATGAGCTCATGTTTTTGAAATGTTAAAATGTCATGAAACATGAAATGTTGAAATGTTAAAATGTCTCAACAACTGATATGCTGTTCATTTTCTAAACCATTTTATGGGACTTTGTGGAATTGGGGTTTGCATGTCTGTCTGCTAACTATATACAGTATTTATCCATCACTTCCTGTCCTCCTCAGGCTCCTCCCTTCGTCCTGCCTCTGAAGCTGTTGCACTCTGCCTCGCTCTACGTCGCCCCCCCCCCCCCCCCCCCCCCCCCCCCCCTCTACGTCGCCCCCCCCCCCCCCCCCCCCCCCCCCCCACCGGCAGCAGCTCAATAATCACTCGGCTTTTAGAAATGCTCGCTGACGTTGACGCTCAGACCAGGGTATTGATTTGCCGCTTGAGGATCAATTTAAATTGCTCGCGCTGACCTTTCTTTCCAAGTCAGAGGTCACTGAAGGTTTTTGTTCAGCGCCAGGTCGATGGAGACGGAAACTGACGCGTTCCAATTCAAACTCCGCCCACGCTGCTGAACCCTCCGAGCTTAATTCTCTTTTTAATCACAGCGGGAAAAAAAAAAAAAAAGTCTAATCAATCAGTGTCAATTGTTTTTACAGTGTGGCTCCAGGAGAGGAAGGTGTAACGTCTGGCTTTCAGCGCTTCAACATCCGAAAGCATCAAATCACCGAACGCAAGATTCCGTGAGTCAAAAACCAGATCGTTTAATCGATCAGTCAGGATTAACCACGCACACGCACAGCAAGAACTGCTGAAACAATATCTGACCACTGTTAAACCCACACAAGGAAACAAATGATATAATTCTTAACGAGACAAAAACGACAAGAAACAAATCAAAAACAAACAAAATATTAAAGAGAGTCGATACACTTAATTAACCAAATGTTCCTTTTTATTTTAACTTTAACAAAATACTAACCCAATAAAATCTTCTTTGACTTACAGACATTAAAAACCATTAATTTTCAAAACGCTGTGAGGCTCAAAACAACATTTTCCATAGAATCAGATTTCTATAGAATCTGTTTGTACACTTGCAAAGTTATGGACGCTTTGGTTTGTCTGTAGGAAGCCTGTCCTCATGACCACAGGCGTGGGAAAAAAAATCCTCCGATTGACAAAATTGTGAAACCAACACAAAATATGAACTTGCTATTATGCGAAAATAGACCTAGAATGTCTGTAACTCTTTTAAGAACACGTCTTTATCTCACTGTTAGAAAGACTTTTCCAACAGGAAAGTGAAGTTTGTAAACCGCTCACTCTCCCACACCAAAGTCCATAGAGAAAATCAGTGATTTTAACATCACAGCACACAGGAGTTGTTGATCCACTGCTGCCTCCATCACTAAGTTCAAATGTCTTATTTTGTCATTTCAGCATTAAAAATCCATTTTTCAGATTTACAGCAGTGACACAAAGTGACCACACGAGGCAGCAGTAGACCAGCAGCTCCTGTGTCCCTGTGAGCTTAAATCACTGATTTTCTCTATGGACTTTGGTGCAGGAGTGGTTACAAGAGAATACTCCAGTTTCCTGTGGGGAAAAGTCTGTCCAACAGTGAGATAAAGACGTGAATATATTCTTAAAACATCATAGTCTTAAGATGACACAGAAACCTTTGGCCAAAATCATTATTTCTATGTATTTTCACTGAGAACTAGCCTTCATGTCAGTCAGCTCTGACTGTAATTTACTACCATATAAAAAAATATAAACCAAACATCAGACCAGAACAGGTCAAACATTTAAAATCATGACTACCATCAAGATAAAATCATCTTATTTGCACACACAACATCCCGTGTGCTGCATCTTTTCAAAAAAACGCCCCAAACCAACTCAACTGTCCTCCGACGTCAACATCCTGTTTTCAGCTGGACGTCCCGTCTTTTCAGAAATAATCCGCGACCTCGACTCATCCTGTGAGCCGCCGGTTTCCTCCAAGGACTTCCGCATCAACTAAAAATGAGCAATGTGAAACACTTCCTGTCAGTTCTTCAGACTGAGCTCTGTAGAGGAGACAGGGAGTCACGAGGTTGAGAGTAAATCCAAGAGACGTTTGTGCCTCACGGGCAGAATGTCCCAAACACAGCGGAGGCCAACAAAGATCCGCTCGTTAAACAAGCAGCGGAACAAAAGTGGACAGGGACTCGGGACGGAGCTGGACTTGGCGGAGCTGGTAAACTTCAAATCCCAGGACGCTGCCCCCTTGAGACGGAGCGGGGAAAATACAAAAACTCATTTCTACCAGCTCCTCCTTTAAGGCCGACAACACACAAGGGAAACGTGTTCAGTGTTGAAAACGATGTGACAATCAGAAAAGCATTTCTGTTTCTATGGCAACGATAATCTGATTGAGAGTCTGAAAGTTTACCTTTTTTCTTACTTGAAGTCAAAGTTTCTGTGGATCCACACTGAAACAGATATAAAACCATCGTTTTCAAAGTGAGTCCTTTCCCCTTCATCCACACTAAAAGACAACTCAGTAGTTTTAAAAATAAAAACGACTTCATCTCTCTATAAAGTCTTCAAAGTAAACGTCTCAGGTCATCCACAATAAAACACAACCCCATGGTTTTCAAACATCAAGTCCCAGCAGTGTCTGTTTGGCCATATGAAAACACAACTGCAAATGTTTCACACTAAGTTTCTGTCGGTCCACACTCAAACACAGCACAGCAGTTTTCAAAAATAAAGTCTCAGTCGGTGTCTGTTCATCCACACGAAAACACAGCTCTGCAGTTTTCAACATAAAAGCCTCAGTAGTTTATGCTTATCCACATTCAGGTCATCCACAATAAAACACAACCCCATGGTTTTCAAACATCAAGTCCCAGCAGTGTCTGTTTGGCCATATGAAAACACAACTGCAAATGTTTCACACTAAGTTTCTGTCGGTCCACACTCAAACACAGCTCTGCAGTTTTCAACATAAAAGCCTCAGTAGTTTATGCTTATCCACATTAAATCACAACCCCAAACGTTTCACATTAAGTTTGTCTTGGTCCACACTTATACTCAACCGAGCAGTTTTCAAAAATAAAGTCTCAGTCAGTGTCTCTTCATCCACATAAAAATACAGCTCTGCAGTTTTCAACATAAAAGTCTCAGGTTATGTTCGTCCGCGATAAGACCCAACCCCACGGTTTTCAAATTAAGACCCATTTTCTGTTGATCCACATTAAAGGAGAACTAAAATAAGTGTCTCGGTAGTGTCTGTTCACATTAAGTTTCTGTTTGTCTACACTGAAACTCAACCCTGCCGTTTTCAAAATAAAAGCCTCAGTAGTTTATGCTTATCCACATTAAATCACAACCCCAAAGGTTTCACATTAAGTTTGCCTTGGTCCACACTTATACTCAATTGAGCAGTTTTCAAAAATAAAGTCTCAGTCAGTGTCTGTTCATCCACACAAAAACACAGTTTCCAACATAAAAGTCTCAGGTTATGTTCATCCGCGATAAATCTCAACCCCACCGTTTTCAAATTAAAACCCATTTTCTGTTGATCCACACTAAAACAGAACTAAAATAAATGTCTGAGTAGTGTCTTTCTTTCCCCCCCAAACTAAAACACAACCGAGCAGTTTTCAAAATTAAAGTTTCAGTTTTACAGCTCTTCAGTTCTCAAAATGACATTTTCAGTTTCTCTTCATCCACATTAAAATACAGCTCTGGGAGTTTTAAAAATAAAAGTTGGCTTTCAAAATAAAACGGGACCAGTGAGTATCACATTAATCCGTAGATAAAAGTCTTTATGGATAAATGAAGGACGCAGCACTTACTGTTACAATACAGTAACAACAGACATGAATAATAATAATAATAATAATAATAATAATAATAATAATAATAAGTTAGTGAAGGGGATGTCACCTCTGACCTGTTTTGTTCAACCTATGGAAACGTGGCACATTAGTCTCACAGGTTCCACCTCGTTTAGCATAACGAGCAATTATATTGATAATTAAGCGCCGGCATGTGGCAAAGTGTTACGGCCGACCGTTTACTGACCAATCAAATCATCCGGAAAGTACCTGCTGTTTATTACTAATGAATGATGTTTGTGGTACCTTTAGAGAGGAGAGTGTGAAGAGGGTGGAGTGTAGGTGTGTGTGTGGGGGTGGGGGGTGATGATGATGATGATGATAGGGTGGGCGGGGCTTAGATAAGAAATGAAGGCACTATAAAATGAAAACAGGTTGAAATTAAAAAAAATGTAAATCATGTTCTTTATAGCTAATATATATAACAGTTTATTCAGAATTCTGATTGATAATTCTCTGACCATAGAATCATATGATCAGTGCAGATTAATAATCCGTCCATATCTTCCACATGCATATAGTTATTACAGCTGCGCTGAATAATGTCATGTTTCAAAGGCATTTCAGGCTTTTACTGCAAAGTACACAATTATCCATCAACGCAAATATAAATAAATATATAAATATAATAGTTTCTGTGATGAAACTTGAAAAATAATATATGTGGTGTTCCACAAGGCTCAATTCCTGTATCTTTTTCATTCTTCTCTGTTACAACAACATTCCAAATGGATTAGCATGAAAATTGGCACCAGTGTTTATTATATTTGTAATAAATTCAACTGCTTTTTTTGTGCAACCTGGAAAAAAAAAGGTTAAAGTATTGAATGAATGTCGATAAATTACTGTCAAAACAGCTAATATCAATAACAACAACTGTAACCCAGGTCTCCAGCTTATGCTGTACATAAATAAATAAAAAGAACACACACAGAGAGACTGACATGTTTCACACTGTGCTGAGTCTGAGGGGAAAAACTCTGACAGACTCACAGAAGCAGGAAACTCTGGCCTCGGGAAACTGACGGGACCAACAGCATCTCTGACGGAGGGAGAGGAAGAAGAGATGTGGTGGTAACCATAGCAACAGGCAAGATTATTTGTGATCTGCTGTGGAGGTGAAATTGTTTCAAATCTCATCTCCGGTTCTTTAAGAGTGTCGTCAGCCATGTTGGAGTTGTGGCTCCGTCTCCTTCAGAGGCTACATTTAAATTCAATTTGACCTGTTGGGGGCGGCGTTGCACCTGAAATCATTGGAAGAAGAAGAACAGGGGACCAGGAGCAGATAGCTGCTGCTGCATTAGCTACTGTGACCAGTTAGCAGTAATTGGCCTTTGTCACAGTTAGCATCTGCTCCCATGACCAGTTAGCAGTTGATTAGCCATCATGATCAATTAGCAGCTGATTAGCCATCATAACTAGATAGCATCTGCTACTATGATCAGTTAGCAGCGGATTAGTTATCATGACCAGTTAGCAGGTGATTAGCCATAATGACCAGTTAGCAGTAATTGGCCTTTGTCACAGTTAGCATCTGCTCCCATGACCAGTTAGCAGTTGATTAGCCATCATGATCAATTAGCAGCTGATTAGCCATCATAACTAGATAGCATCTGCTACTATGATCAGTTAGCAGCGGATTAGTTATCATGACCAGTTAGCAGGTGATTAGCCATAATGACCAGTTAGCAGCTGATTAGCCATCATGACCAGTTAGCATCTGCTCCCATGACCAGTTAGCAGTTGATTAGCCATCATGATCAATTAGCAGCTGATTAGCCATCATAACTATATAGCATCTGCTACTATGATCAGTTAGCAGCGGATTAATTATCATGACCAGTTAGCAGGTGATTAGCCATAATGACCAGTTAGCAGCTGATTAGCCATCATGATCAATTAGCAGCTGATTAGCCATCATAACTATATAGCATCTGCTACTATGATCAGTTAGCAGCGGATTAATTATCATGACCAGTTAGCAGTTGATTAGCCATCATGATCAATTAGCAGCTGATTAGCCATCATAACTATATAGCATCTGCTACTATGACCAGTTAGCAGCGGATTAATTATCATGACCAGTTAGCAGGTGATTAGCCATAATGACCAGTTAGCAGCTGATTAGCCATCATGACTAGTTAGCATCTGCTCCCATAACCAGTTAGCAGTTGATTAGCCATCATGACCAATTAGCAGCTGATTAGCCATCATAACTGGATAGCATCTGCTACTATGACCAGTTAGCAGTTGATTAGCCATCATGACCAATTAGCAGCTGATTAGCCATCATAACTGGATAGCATCTGCTACTATGACCAGTTAGCAGCTGACTAGCCATCGTGACCAGTATTTGCTACCATGACCACTTAGCATCTGCTACCATGACCAGTTAGCAGTTGATAACCCATCATGACCACTTAGCATCTGCTACCATGACCAGTTAGCAGCTGATTAGCCACCATGACCAGTTAGCATCTGCTACCATGACCAGTTAGCAGGTGATTACCCACCATGACCAGTTAGCATCTGCTACCATGACCAGTTAGCAGCTGATTAGCCACCATGACCAGTTAGCATCTGCTACCATGACCAGTTAGCAGGTGATTAGCCATCATGACCAGTAAAACACAAATGTATCTCAAGCTTGCCATTGTTAGCAACCATCAATAACAATGCCCCATGTGGTTTCTTCAACAGTATTATGTGTACGACTGATTTATTGAGAAAATAACACCTACAAATATACGTTTAACTATGGGTATTTTAGTACCAATAATATATGACAATATCACTCTCTGGATAGGGATATATACTGTACATAATATACATTATGTTTCCATATGGAACACTTCTTTTTTCCGTACTACTTAGAGCATGTTAGAGAATCAAAAGAGGATAAACAAAAACAGACACAAAGAGGACGAAAATAAAGATGGAAGGATAAAGCTATTTATCGCAAAGCCATGGGGAGTTAGCAGGAGGGGGCTGGTGGTGGTGAGGAGATGGAGAGAGAGAGAGAAATCATTTATTCCAGTCTATATTTTCCCAGGTGACTCACTTTGATGGGATAATGGCTGGTGGGAGGGGACGGAGTCAATGGCTTTGACCTTTTACGACCCGACAATGGATTCTAGTTTCACTGCGAGCCGCAACGACTGCAGCACGGGCGTGTAATGAAGTTCATATCATCATTATGCTGTGTGATTTCCCATGAGCGCTCTGCTGGGGAAGAAGAAGAAGACGAAGAGTTTAAATCTTGAAAGACTATCATTATTCGGCTGTAGAAGAGTTACATTTTATTTATGTACCAATCAAATCTCTCACGTGTCCAACGATTTCTCTGGGGTTTAGTGCAGAGATATTGTGTCAAAACAGTCGGACACAAGCTAACAAGCTAGCAACAATGCTAGCTGCTACTCCACAATGTGGATTGACACAATTGTCCCCGTTACATAAATAAAAAAGGACAAGTCCTCATAATGTTGTTGGAAGTCAAGGTCCCCACAACGTGCCCAATACCAGCACTGAACACGCAACCATGTCGGTTTTACAAGAACTTTTCTCCCAAAACACAGTTTGTTGACTTATGGACGGACAAAAGTGGGTAAATTCAAACGCTGATGTGACGGCAACCTCGCCAAAAATGTCTCCGGGTCTCTAACGGGTCCTCACAAGGATAGAAGAACAGGCACACACACACACAGTCCAGTAATTGTCCTCAGTTTGGCAGCGGCTCAAAATAAATATCTTTCATAATCACTGGGTGGAGACAGGAAACTGTCACTGTGTGTTTGTTTGTTTGAAACACTGAGGCAGGGGAAAAAATAAAGATACAAAGAGAAAGTCGATCAAAACACGCGTGATCGTTAAAATGTAACGAGGACGGCGACACGTGGACGCCGGCGCTCTGCTAACGAGACAAACGGCCTCGGGTACTGAGTAAACACCGGCGTTCATCTGTTTACAACCACTGTTTATCTGTTTACAATAACAGCGACAGCGAGACGCCTGATGTCAAACCTCTGACTTTAGCTGCCGTCAGCTGCTAAATTAGCTTGACTACTTAATGTATTCATGCAGTCAATACCCAGGTCTCATCAATTAAATGTTTTCTTTTATTTATGTTCCCAAACACTGACTAAACAATAACAAACAAATGAATAGAGTCAAACAGAGCAGCAGTTAGACAACGCAAACAAATTAGCCTCAGAGAGCATGTCTACTTCCTGGTAATTCACACAGAGCGCGCTCATGTTAGCTGTTAGCTGCTATTATTTGCAACTAGCTGGTTTGTAAGACGTTTGTTTTCCTGAAACGTCTCAAACACATTGTATATAAAAAACCCACTTTTTAAAAGGACCAAATCCCAACATAAACCACGACCAAAGCAAGTTTTTGCATTGTGAAGTCACTAGCTTAAATAAAATTAAATAAACTTCAAGCATGACATTTAAATACATATACACAAACATTTTAACTAAAAAGTTGTGAAACATTCAAATTTGTCTGAAGAGACATTTCTATCAGACTTTTCAGACTTAAAAGGTACAATATGTAACATTTCTGTGTTAAAATATAATTTAAAAAAAAAAACAACATTTATGTTATGCATTTTGCTGGGTCGTAGACTTACGGTCACTCTCCCACACAGAAGTCCATAGAGAAAATCAGTGATTTTAACTCGCAGGGACACAGGAGCTGCTGGTCTACTGCTGCCTCTTGTGGTCAGTTTGTGTCACTGAGGTACATTTGAAAAAAGAGTTTTGAATGCCGAATTTACAAAAAGAAGGCATTTAAACTTACTGATGGAGGCAGCAGTGGATCAACAACTCCTGTTTGCTGCGATGTTAAAATCACTGATTTTCTCTATGGACTTTGGTGCGGGAGAGTGAGTGGTTTACAAGCTTCAGTTTCCTGTTGGAAAAGTCTGTCTAACGGTGAGATAAGGACGTGAACATGTTCTTAAGATATCGTAGACTTGAAAAACTACATAATGTGTTTATCTTTGTCTGTCAAGTGGAATAGCTTAGCTTGCTAGTTAGCAAACAAAGCTCTAATGCTTACAATACCCACCGAGACTTGACTCTGTGGAAGGATTTCAACTCGGGTGTGATGTCATTTCCTGTTCCAGGTCGGACTTTTGAATTCTGTGGCCACTGGAACACACACACACACACACACAGATAAAGAAAGAGCCCAGAGGCGTCGTAATTGTGCTTGAATGTAGCGTCACTTGTTGGTCACAGGTAAAGGCCAACAGTTTGTGCTTGGTTACACTCGTCATATTTACACAGAATTACACAGCATTACAGCGTCACAGTCATGGTACAGAGCAGTTTACATTCATGTTTAATATAAAGGTCAAGCAGCATCAGTGTCCAGTCACAGTCCTCACGTGAAACATCACCTGTCGCTCAACAAGAGAGCGGAGACAGAGCTTCGGCCGATTCAGTAACAAAACATTCAGCACAAGAAGGGCACATTAGCCGAACAGGACGACGTGGGGTTGAACATTTAAGCTGCTGACTGTAAAACATGTCAGAACGTGTGAGCTGGGTAACAAAAAGCAGAGAATGCATCATGACGGTTTAAAAAGAAAAAAAAGAGGATTCTGAATTTTAAGGTCATAAAAAGAAAGAAAATAGAGAAAGGAGAACCAAAACAAATATCGGCGTGAGTAATTTATGGCTTCCAAAAAGACTGGTCCATGCTAACGTCCATCACATATCGTCTTCTTAATGCGCAAGTTTCTAAAAGCGGATTTTAGTTGTACAGAGTTTGGAGTCGTATTTTTTTTTTCCTATAACTTTAGCTATACAAGTATTTAATGTTAGCTTGAGGTATTTTCAAAAGCCTGCGAAACGAATGGTGTTAGCTAGTGTTAGCTGGCGCTTGACGTTTCTCCGTAAACACACTTATGAACTCGGTCAACGTGCTTGGACTGCGAAAAAGAAAAGCCCAATAACGATGAATGTTCCCTTGCTAGCTGGTTTGCTGGATTGGGACTCTTGCTAAAGGATGTTTTGAAGCAGCTAGCAGGTTACTCAGCGAATAAGCTAGTTCACACACACATCAGCGAGCAAATCTTCTGTTTCAGAGGCAACAAAACATTTTGCGAATTGAAAGCAGCGATTCTTTTAAACGTGACGTTTTTCCAATGTAGCAGTCTGCGAAAAAGCAAAACATTCTTTTTCAGCACATTGCGATTGACTTTTAAAACCACTCAAAGTTTGAAGTGGAAGCTAGCCCGGCTAACGCTGTCACCCCCCCCCCCATTTTCAAGAGGCGTGACCAATGGGCGTAGATGAAAAGGCCTCCGAGCGCAATCGGGCAGACCTGCGACCAATCAGAGCAATGCAAAGCGACGGACAACGTGTCAACAAACGTTCTTGTTGTAGTTTTTCTGGAGTCTGACGACTTCTCTTCAGTAGCCGCCATGTTGGGACGTATACAAAACCATGCTAGACGTCGTCATCACGTTAAGCCCGCCTCTAACGCGCCGGCTATTAGTGATTGGTTCCCTTACTTTGTTTAAGGAGAACTTGAAGTTGTCCTTTGCAGACGTGTCTGCAGAGAGAAAAACAAGCGGGATTAAAACCTCGTTCGGAAAGACTGTGACTCCGCCCCTTCCTCTTAAAGCTATCACTTTTTAATGGATATTTTCTGTCCGAACCCGCAGGGTTTAAATACTCGTCTCGTACACACGGATCCTGCCAGAGGGAAGCAGAGTTATAATTACAATATCACAATTAAACTTTGAACAGTGAAGCAAAATTAACTTTCTGAAATTACCTTAAGAAAAAAAAAGAATTAAAGACCCAACAGTAGGATTTCTTTGTCGTGTCCGTGTAGAACCACTGGATCCAGAAGAACTTTCTGGACCTGTACAGAACTTTACCCGCCTATAGCCGTTACCATCTTTTATGAACACGACAAAAATCATCCTGATCCATTAATATGTCGCAGAGATGAACACACCTGTGCTCGTTCAACGGGACTGAACCATGTTACACTTAAACTGCCGCCAAATCCGTAATCTGGATTAGCGCTAGATGAAACCGAGTCTCATTCTTTATACACACACCAAATTAGTCAAATCTGGTAAATTTCGACTGAGATATGATTACATTTTATTTACAGTTTTGCCCATTATAAGTGATTGGGATTCCCTGGAAGTTTGATCATGTTTTGCGATGTCGTCGGTGGGCAGGTTGTTAGCAAAATTGAATGGGAACATACTTGGGTGATCACGTACCCGTCAGAAAAAAATTCTGATTGATCTGTCAAAGAAGACTGCACACAGGAAGTTGCTAACTGAAGGACAAACTTAGAGATTAAGCCATGGTGGAGGTCCTCACAGGAAAAAGTAGGTGGAAAATAAATTTGAAAAGTTGAAATGATGACGAGTTCTTTCTTCCACTGCTTCAGCTATCTTGTTTTTTTAATTTGTTTAATTATTGATCGACAGTATTTATCTTATTTTTAGTTTTCAATTCAGCTGGATTAGCTTTTACAATTTTATGAGCAAATCTGTGATGTTTTATAATTTATTTATGTAATATAATTAACTCTTCCTCTGGGCCCTGCAGACGAGCGAGATTCTGGCCTAAATGTTTTCGTTTCATATTTTGAGGTAACAATCGCATAAAAAGGGAACAGCCACCAAAAAAGGGCGTTAAAGTCTCATGTGATCTGGAAGGAATTAATGATAAAAGATGGTCCCTGGGAAGAGATGGAGAAGATGATCGTAAAAATCACAGATCAAATGTTAAACAAACCACTCACTCTCCCACACCAAAGTCCATAGAGAAAATCAGTGATTTTAACATCGCAGCAAACAGGAGTTGTTGATCCACTGCTGCCTCCATCACTAAGTTCAAATATGTTATTTAATGACTTCGGCATTTTAAATACTACAATAAATTGTACCTCAGTGACACAAAGTGACCACACGAGGCAGCAGCAGACCAGCAGCTCCTGTGTCCCTGTGAGCTAAAATCACTGATTTTCTCTATGGACTTTGGTGTGGGAGAGTGAGTGGTTTACAAACTTCAGTTTCCTGTTGGAAAAGTCTGTCTGACAGCGAGATAAAGACGTGGACGTGTTCTTAAGATATCGTAGACATGAACTGACAATTTTTCTATTAGGCAAGTGGATCAAATCTGTTTTTAGAAGTTTAAAAGTCATCAAATCAAACTCATTGATTCACTGATACTTCAAAGTTTGAAGGTCAGATATTTTCAGAAATATCATCCTCTGTGGGCAGAAACCTGCTGATCGGTGGAACAAAGAAACAAAGGCCGTGGAAAAATCTGCTGTGATTTGGTTTTTCCTTCTGCTGTGAAGCTGCGAACGCTGAGCTGCCGAAAAACCAAACAAAGAGAAAAATAAATGTGCGACATAAAGACGTAGAGTTTGTACTTCTCTCAAACATTCATGAGGGTTTTTCACATCAACTCAGAGCCTGTTTTTACAGAAACATGCAGCCTCTCCTCCCCCTCTCTTTTAAATCCAAGCTCATCAAACACGAAACCTTCCGGTCCCGCTCGTGAAATCGCTTTCACCCTAATCTGTCCCGAGCTAAACGCTGCCCGCGTGAAGCTCCACGCCGACGAGGTCTGCACCGCGGATGAAGAGGAGTCGTTCTTGAATCGGTTTTGAGTCGAGTTATGAAAGTTTCCCTTTTGATTGTGCCGGAAAGAACGAGGAAGAACGACGGTCTTTGCAGGAAAACGTCTGTCGTTCCACTTCTAATCCCTGCTCTTCTATTTATGGAACTCTAAAACCTCGTCAATCCCCCCGTTGGCCTCCCTCCTATTTTCACTCTGCTCTTTTTATTTTTAGTTTTGCACCCATTGTCTTGTGGAGAACAAAAGTTTTTCCGTTTCCCGTTCCCGCCCCCTATCACCTGACGTTCTCACACGTCGGTGGCGTTCAGGCACGCGGACACAACGTCCTGCGTCTCCAGCACAACCTTCTTCGCTCTCCCTCCTCCTCCTCCTCCTCCTCCGACGGGGTGGACGCTGTCCAGGCGGCCGTTCCCCCCCCTCTCACCCTTGCGGCGGCACTTGAATACGGCGAGGAAGGCGGCGCGGTAGTTGCGGTTCATCCAGCCGTAGAGCAGCGGGTTGGCGAAGGTGGAGCACATGGCGACCACGTGGAAGACGGTGTAGAGCAGACGGAAGTCGCGCATGTCCAGCACCGCGCTGTCAATGTCGGTGGCCAGCTGGAAGGCGTGGAACGGCAGCCAGCTGACGGCGAACACCACCACCATCGTCACCAGCATCTTCGTGGTCTTGCGGCGCCGGCGGTGGCGCTCGGACCCGGCACTGCCGCCGCCGCCGGCGCCAGCGCCCTCCGCCGGGCTGACGTGTCCGCGTAGTTTGGACCAGATTCGGGCGTAGGCGAAGGAGATGATGGAGAGCGGCAGGAAGTACTGCAGGATCAACATGGAGATGCTGTAGAAGGTGCCGTCGGTGCTTTTCCCCGGCCACTTCTCTGTGCACACCTGAGACCAGACGGGACAGTCCACATGGGTTCACGTCGCAAACTGAAGACACGGCATTCACAGACTTAAAAGTAAAAGAAACAGATGAGGAGAATGTGAGGATGGAGGAGCGAGGGGTGAGAGTGAGAGGCGAGGAGAAGGTTGAGGCGGGAGAGGGGGGATGAAAGAAGAGGGGGGGATGAAAGAGATGGAAAAGAGAGGAGGGACGAGAGGAGCAGCGGGGACGAGGAGGAAGATCAAAGCCAGAGACCAAGAGGGAACAGGTGTGTGTGTGTGTGTGTGTGTGTAGCTGGTCTTCCTCATGTTGTGGGGACCTAAAATCTGTCTCCACACTCACATTATGGGGACTTGTCTTCCTTATGGGGGACAAAAATCTGTCTCCACACTCACATTATGGGGACTTGTCCTCCTTATGGGGACAAAAATCAAGTCCCCATAACGTAAATGACTCCATTTTAAGGTGAAGACATGTTTTAAAGTTAGGCTGAGGTTAGGGTTAGGTTAAGGTTAGGGTCTGGGTCAGGGTTAGGACACTAGTAATTACGGTTAAGGTTAGAGTAACTCTCCAGGAAATGAATGGAAGTCAATGGAATGTCCTCTGTAGTCATGGAAACCTGTGTGTGTGTGTGTGTGTGTGTACCTGTATGCTGTGTCCAGGCTCCAGAGTGAAGGAGCCATACTCTCTGAAAATGGCCAGAGGGCTGGCGAGGACAGCGCTGAGCACCCAGGTCAGAGCGATGACACCGAAACACACGTCCTTACGCATCCTGGTCTCCAGATGATACACAATACACCTGAAACACAACAACAACAACAACAACAAGAACAAGAAGAGATCAAGAACGAATCGTGGAGGAGGAGAAGAAACAAGACCAGTGTTTTTTCTGTTCACTGACAGAAAGTGTCACAGGAGAAGGCGACAAGGAAAAAACTGAAGGAAAGGAGGGAAAGAAGGAGAGACAAACGACAGTAAGTAGGGGAGGGGAAAAGGAAGGAAAGAAGACAAAGGAAAGGAAAGAAGGAAAGGGAGAAAAAGAAAGAAGAATATGAGAGAAAAGGGGAGGGAATGTAGGAGATGTAAAGAGAAAGAAAGAAAGAAAGAAAGAAAGAAAGAAAGAAAGAAAGAAAGAAAGAAAGAAAGAAAGAAAGAAAGAAAGGAGAGGGGAAAAAGGGGGGATATTAGAAAAAGGAAAACTTAGGGAAAGGATATAAGAAGAGGAAAAAGGAAGGACTGAATGAATGAAAAGGAGGAGAGAGAAGGATACAGGAAGCAGGAAAGAGGAGAAAAGGTAGGAAAGACAGAAATGGAGAGAGGAAAATGAAAAGAAAAGGAACATAAACTCTTTGAAAACGAATATTCAAAAAAATACACACAAATACATGTTAACGTTAGCTCAAAACAGAATAACTTTACCAAAAAAAAAAAAAACCACATTATTGTTACAAAACCAAAATTTTGTTGACATAATGACAGAAAAAGTGTTACCAAACCCGAGCTGCCCTCTAGTGGACCAGACGTGGAAGCACTGTGACTCAGCATTTTACGTGAATTTAGCACGTAAAAATGCTACATTTTAGCACGTACAAAATTCTCATTACGTTTACGTGAAAACACACACACACGCACGCACCTGTGTCGGTCCAGGGCGATGACGTTGAGCGTCACCGTGGAGACGTGCACGGCGAGACCCTGCGCGTAGGGAAGCAGGAAACACAGCGCACTGCCGAACTTCCACTCTCCCTGCAGCGTGTAGACGAGCGTGAAGGGGAGACACAGGGTGTTGACCAGGAGGTCAGCTGCCGGACAGGGACAGGGACCCACACGGGTCAGTCCGGATTACACACACACACACGCACACACACTGCCCCCTGGTGGTCATGATCGCCAACAGGGATGAGCCTTCGCAACTGGCACGATGTCCGTCGATATTTAAAGTTATATTCGTTCAAACTTTTAAATGTAAAAAAAAAAAAAAAATTGTCGAATCAGTTCAACAAAATGGTGGTTACAATTTATCAGCTGCGTTTCGCCACGCTGCACGCAGGAAGTCGCTTGTTTTGCGTCAAGACAGACGGAGGCCAAAGTTTCCGAAGTGACTTTTACTGCTCAAAAAAAAGTGACCTTGACCTTTGACCCTGATCAAAGAAATTCCCTCAAGGCGTTCTTAAGAATTATGAGGTCACCTTGACCTTTGACCCTTGATCATCAAAATATTTTCACTCGATTCCCCTGAGGCGTTCTTGAGATATTGCGTTAAAAAAACAAACAAAAAAAAAACACTAACCTGTAGTGGAAAGAACCACATCGTCTGCAAAGAACAGAAGTGGACATTTTCGTTTTTATTGCATACGTCAACAGATGGCGCTGATGACCGTCAAGTGACCTTTGACCTCCAAAATCGAGCCAATTCATCGTTGAGTCCAACGGAACATTTGCGGCCAACTTTGAAAACGGTGGCATTAGCAAAACAATGTGTTCACACGGCGAAGAACGGGAATTATTGGGTTACAGTGACCTTTGACCCTTGATTATCCAAACGTGTTCACTTGGTCCTCGAGTCATAGTCAAAGTATATGTCAAACTTAAAGACATTTCCCTGAGGCGTTCTTGAGATATTGATATTATAAAGGACAAAAAAAACACACAAATCTGTAGCGGAAAGAACCACATCGTCGGCAAAGAACAGAAGTGTTTTGCTGTTTTGCTGTTTTTTGTTTTCATGAAGCCGGACGCAAACAGATGCAGAGTAATAACACAAACATCAAAAAAATCACCAACCATCAGTCAGCGCTAACTGTGAGCCACGTTCCTGTTTAAGCCGCGATTAAAGGGACGCATGAGGCAGCTGCTGAGAGGGAGAGACCATCTGCTCCGACAGCTGCTGAACACCAGCGGGTCACATGACCCGTTTAATCAGTGCAAGTGTCGACATCTGCCAACACTGCGTCCGGACTCACGGGCTTTTTCATTTGGTTTGCTTCAAGGGGACGATTTAGAAATTCCAGAAAACGTGACTCGGGAATTTGAATGAAAGTCCTATTGATGTGGTTAAAAAAAAAAAAAATTCAAAATATGTTGTCCTTAAATTCAAAATATGTTCCCTGCTTTGTCTAATTTTGAACAAATTTGACGTAAAACGTTGACGAAAAATTTGTGTGGATGGAGGACGACAATGTTGCGTCCCGTTTTGGTGCAAACGCCCACTTGAATTGGTTTGATTATGGAGGTCAAAGGTCACCGCGACCTCGTGAACTATGACGGTCATCGGGGCCATCTGTTGACGTGTACGAAAAAAGAAAAAAAATGGCACTTCTGTTCTTTGCCGACGACGTGGTTCTTTCCGCTAAAGATTTGTGTTTCTTCAGTAAATAATTACGCAATATCTGAAAGACATCTGAAGGGAATTTCGTTAAGTTTGGCATCAATTTTCAATCCGATTTAACAAACCTTTTCAAATTTGGTGCAAAGGTTGATTTGGTTTGATTTTGTGACCTCATGAAAGGAGACACACGGGCATTTACGTGGACTTAAACGTGACCTGATTAAAATCAATGGGTAGCTTTTGTTAAATTTTGTTGCTGGTGACGTTATTATTCCACATCTGTTTGCACGGAGCGCGTTGAACTCGGAGGTGGCGTCACTCCCGGTTCCGACCTCAGTGTTCCGATATGAATGGAAACGCATCAGGAAGTTGAAAACGAAGATTTTCACTTCTGTACTTTGCCGACGATGTGGTTCTTTTCGTTCCACATTTGTGTTTCTTGGGGTCAATAGCGCAATTGTTTAAGAACGCCTTGTCTAAATTTGGCACAAACAAAGGGGTCAAAGGTCAAGGCCACCTAAACACTCTTCACCTTGTGCAGTTGTTCTGCCAACGCCAACATTTTCCCATTTGTTGCAAATGCTCCCTTGGACTCACAGATGAATCGATTGCATTTTGGAGGCCAAAGGTCACTGTGACCTCTCCTTGTCGTACAAGTGTTTCCTTGGAGTGTGTAACTATTTTTTTTTTAGATTTTTGTTTGTTCTTTGTGAACGGAAACAAAACGTTTTCCTCATCTGTAAACAGGTCCTGTGAAGCAAAACTATCAGACGTGACCAAGGGCAGTAGGTTTCCCCTGTGGAACCTTTTGTGGACAGTTTTTGCCGCCGTCTCACTCCAGTAGCGCGACATTGTTTATTATTTAAAGTTACGACAACGGCGCGCTAGGAAAACGGCTTGACCCGTAGGACGCAGTGGTGCCGACGACTGAGAATTAAAATAAATATGCACGAGAACATTTTTTAATTAGCTTTAAATGTGATAAACTGTTGTGTCTTTTCTCTTGCTGCTGCCGCCGTGAGAACCAAAACACGTCCTACTACTATCTTTGTGGGGACATTTTGCCTGGTCCCCACAAGGTTTTCAGAGCTAAGGCCTGGTTTTAGGGTTGGGGTGAGAATTGGGTTTAGGGTTAAGGTTAGGGTAAGGGGCTAGAGAAAGTATTATGTCTATGAGGTGTCCACATAAAGGTAGCAAGACAAGCGTGTGTGTGTTTGTGTGTTTACTCAACACTTTACAGAACTGCAGGCCACACACACACACACACACACACACACACACACACTTGTTTTTCCGTCTCCTTGAATAAACTCATTTGTTGACAGCGCGTTTCCTCTTTTCTTTTTTTTTTCCCCTGTTCGCTCCACTCACAGCTGCAGAGTGAACAGATTAACCACGAGGCCAAATGTTCATTTAAATTCCTGGCGGACCGAGTCGCCGTCGTGGTCGTCGTCTCCCGAGATTAAGCCCGACGCCTGAAGGTCAAGAAGTCCCAGCTAAAAAGATTTAAAATAATAATAATAATAATAATAATAATAATGACAAACCCTCACAAACAGATTTGACCACATGGCAGCGTCCTCGTTTGAACGCCTGTGGCCTTAAAAAGAGCGAACGACCTCAGTCATAGTGAGCGTGTCACGTGTTTACCAGGTTTACACAAACCAAACGTACTGTGGACAAGAGACGGGACCGTTAAAACCATTCAAATTCTTAAATGTGCATATAGAAATATATATATATATATATAAATAGGAAAGACATGATTAAAACTGAATCATTTCAGTTTGTGAACAAAACGAGACATTTGAGATCATCATCATTGCCAGGTTTGACAAACACTGATCATTTTATGGAAGAAAAAAAAAGCTAATACTCAAAAGTTAATTCATCTGTACTAGCTAATTAACTATCAGTCTGGGCTAGCTAGTTAACTTATCTGTGCTACCTTATTAACTATCTATGCTAGTCATTTACCTATACTAGCTATACAAGCTAATTATCTGTCTATATTAGCTAGCTCATTTATCTATGCTAGCTGGATAATTTATATACAGTATGCTAGCATATTAACTATAGCTAGCTAGTTAAGTTACCCATGCTAGCAAATTAATTCTCTATGTGGACTAGTTAATTTATCTACTCTAACTAATTAACTATGTATGCTAGCTAGTTAAGTTACCCATGCTAGCAAATTAATTCTCTATGTGGACTAGTTAATTTATCTACTCTAACTAATTAACTATGTATGCTAGCTGGTTAAGTTACCCATGCTAGCAAATTAATTCTCTATGTGGACTAGTTAATTTATCTAATCTAACTAATTAACTATGTATGCTAGCTGGTTATCTATACTGGCCAATTAACGTTTCTATGCTAGCTAATGTCGCTCTATCTTTCTGCGTGTTTGTGTGTGTACGTACCAACAGCCAGGTTAGCGATGAAGAAGTTGGTGACAGTTCGCAGCGTCTTGAAGCGGTAGATGACATAAATAACGAGGGAGTTTCCCAGAACCCCGAGCACGATGATGGTGCTGTACGCAAGAATCAACACCACCTACAAACAAACAAACAAACAAACAAACAAACATTGTTTGTTTTTGGTTCATAATTCTTTTTTTTTTCCATGTACGTTAAAAAACTTTTAATACAGATTTTGGGCAGAATGTATAGATTTGGTCACAGGAAGTTGATATAAAAACTAAAACTATGTGACTCAGTTTATAACAGTATATACTATAATTTTCTCCAGATACGGACCTTGTGAATTTTATTTTTATATATACTGTATTTTATGATACACTTAAACTATATAATATAGTTTAGGTGTAGTACAGTTATACAGTATAATAGAGAAAGTATAATTAAATATGCGGAACAAATTTAAGATACAAATTCTAATTTCTATTTCTAATTTGAATTTCTAATATATATTTTTTGATTCAAGAAAAAAAAAAAGCATTCCCAGATTTATTTTACAATAAAAGTTCATGGACGTTGTTGCATTTGTACGCTGTATTTGTACATGTGTGACTTATTAACATACACTAAACCTATTAATGCGGTTCTTTTTTTCTAATTGTCACACAGTGACATTTATGTCCATATAAAGGAAGCAAATATGTTATATACTATATGTGGAACAAAACCTTCCTCATAATAAAGCAATTATATTTGTACTAATATATATTTGTGTAATTTAAACATACAAATAACACATTTATGCTTTATGTTATAACTATATTATGTATTTATTGTACACAAATAACATTCAATATTTATGTATTTTGAAAAAAAACAAACATTTTATAGAAAAATACAGATTAAACACACATTATTATACTGTTAATTTTCCTTGTGTAATGGAGAACAATAATAGTAATTATAATAATATTTACCTGCACGCTCAGCAGTCTGATTGGATCTTCCGGCAGCGATGGTGGGAGGGCGCCAACATTGCGGTCATAATCTCGGTAACCATAGTTACCGGGGTCAAGGGCGGACGGGAGCGGGAGGCGGGGCCCATCCTGGGTTTCGTTAGGTGTGGTGAACGCCTCCATGTCGGATCAGATGCGTTCTGCCGCCAGTGTCATTTCACAAACACACTCGCTCGCAACCTGAAACAGATGGACACACGGTGTGACACCTCTGACTGGCCACTAGGGGGCAGAGTACTGCTGTTTTTTTAAGACGGTGCAGCTAAAACCTCTGCTGGTTAATGTTGGATAGAAGATAATTAAACCAATTTGTCAATTAAAAAAATCGTGAATCAAACAATGAGTAAGTGAAGATATTTTCACACCGGCAACAATGTTTGCAGGTAAAATACACAAAAATAAAAACGCACCAGGACTTTAATGTTAAGAATTGATTTTAGCTACTTAAACAGCTTATGGGGAAAAAAAACTACACTACATTAAATTGACGCTCTGTAGTGTCACTTCATACTGCAGACTCTCCCACACCAAAGTCCATAGAGAAAATCAGTGATTTTAGCTCACAGGGACACAGGAGCTGCTGGTTTACTGCTGCCTCGTGTGGTCACTTTGTGTCACTGAGGTAAATCTGAACTAATTATTTTAAATGCCGAATTGACAAAATAACATATTTGAACTTGGTGATGGAGGCAGCAGTGGATCGACAACTCCTGTGTGCTGTGATGTTAAAATCGCTGATTTTCTCTACGGACTTTGGTGTGGGAGAGTGAGTGGTTTACAAACTTCAGTTTCCTGTTAAAAAAAAAAGTCTGTCTAACAGCGAGATAAAGATGTTTGTGGCTAGAATATGCTCCGTTTTGGTTTGACCCCATCAACAACAATAGCGTTACCATGACAACTACTTCTAGTTGAGGCCAACTATCATGTTTGTTTATTAACAGGAACATAGCACAACAGTGAAGAAATGAAAAAAAATGCCTCTGTTATCATTTAGCATCAATGTGGACATGAAAGTTCAAAATTGTCTTATTATGTCAAACATTAGCCAACTATACTCATGTCAAAGTCAATGTAAAGAAAATGTTTAGCTTCAGTTCTGCCTAGCAATGCAAATTTTATTTTTTAATGTTTATATTCTGTATAATGGTTTTTGCAACACTGTTAAAAAAAATTAATTAAATTAATTAAATTAAAAAAAATAGTTTGTAATATGAGTGAAATGTTTTATTTAACATTATAAAAGTTGGGGGTAATATACCCCTTTTTTTTGTAAATGTTGCTCATTTTGAGATCTTTTTTGGTGATACTGGCTTTTCTTTTGCAACACTAGCTCATCCGTCATGAAAGTAGCATCTTGCTCATTCAATTTGTGTTACCGAGCGGGAAACAAAGGCACAAGCAAGATGACGCCAAAAGTTATTCACTTTGTCACATTAGCTCATCTGTCGTCTGGAAAGTCGCGTCTTCCTAATTTCCGCTTTTGTAAACGAGCAGGAATCGATCGCGGCAGAACAAAACGGGCCGCAGATGTTTCTACAAACAGAAGACCGGATCCATCAATAGTAATGTTGTCACATCACTTCCCTCCCTTGAGGATAAAGCTGACCTTTGACCCCGCGGCACGGTAAACCCATCTCGGAGCAACACAATGTGGCCAATTGCCCGCCTCCTTGTTTGGATTATGGGTAAACTCCCTGATCTCATGTGATCTCATCCTGCATGACAAGCTAATTGCATCTTAGCGAGTGAGCGCGAGCCGTGCGAAGCTCCAGGTGCTGTAAATTTAATCAGAGTGGAGAGCAGCCGCCCTGAAGGCAGCACGCCAAGAGCCTGAACTACCAAACTACGGACCTCAGACCTCGAGATGTGGAGAAAAATACGAGCCCTTTTGTACTTGAATTGGCGGAATAATTGTGAAAACAACAACAACAACGTTGAAATTCTGGCCTTTTCCGGGCCAATTTTCGCAGCATTTCACTCGCCTACAGTCTTTAAATTATTAAAACAAATCAGAGCCGAGAGAATAAAAGTAATGAAATATTTAAAACTGTGTGAGGCGTTCGTCCTCTGAGGCCAAAGAGCTTCTTCATATCGCTGTCCTGTCAGTCAGAGAGCAGAATGTCAGCGAGTCCAGACCAGCGACGCCAACTCTGTGCTTTTATTGTTGTGGTTTCAAGCGGCTAATATTTCGGACAGGAAGTGGGGCAGCCGGTGGCCTAGCGGAAAGGGTACTTGACTTGCCAGTTAGGTACCTCTGAGTAGTACCCAATGGGAGCCCAATACCCACAGGTCCCTACTGACTGGGTTAACTGGACACTCTAAATTGCCCTACAGTGCTGGTCTAAAACCCTTGGATGAATGCGATGGTTTGGAAACCCGGGCGTAAAGTAATCTCTGCCAAACCCAACACACGGATCGCTGAATGGAAATTCTGACAGGAAGTAGCAGGTGCTGAAGTCAGAACTTAAAGGTCACATCGAAGGGTCTTTTTGAACCCAAAATCCAGATTACTGATGTCTACTTGTCAAAAACCTCATAGTCTCTTCAGATTAAGCCAGATTATTGCTGCTCTCTGCCAGCCTCTGAACAGGC
>JAFBJR010019387.1:120571-158158 GCA_016785285.1 Brachirus orientalis | reverse complement strand
CTTCTTCTTCTTCTTCTTCAGGTTGAATGTTCACGCCCATGACCGGGAGTAGCTGTTGGGGGAGGGTTCGTTGCGCGGCAAATGTGCTAGTTACGTAACTAAACTGGACTTTTCAAAACCCCTTACTTGGCTGAAGTGTTTATTGTGACACTTTAGTGACGTTTAGATACGGGAAGGACACGGGGACGCACCAAAAAAACATCAGAAATTTGATCTTCCACTGATCGTCCTCTTCAAAGGAAACCACAATCTCAGTTTTAGGCACGCTTTCAACGGACATCACGGAGTTCCAACTTTGTTGACATTTTCGTGCATGAACACAAAAAAAACAAAATTTTTCCATGTTAAAAAGAAACATGCTACTGAAAACACAACACAAATTGTGTTCGCCGGCGTGGGCGACGCTACGTTTGTGCCGAGTCGTGCGTTTGGTAACAACGACGAACAGAAACGGTGATTATTTTGTGCAACTTTAACCTTCAAACATTCCAACATGTTGCTCCGGCTTTTAAATCACCTCCTTTCCTCAATTATCCGAGCGTTTAATGAATTCATTATGTCACAGGTTAGTAATTTAATTTGTCCTGGAGCAGTTTGGGTTTTTCTCGTTCGAACCCGCAGCTGCTGACATTTAAGGACGACAAAGCCTCAGGTGACAAGGTAGAAATGTACAGAAAAAATGAAGCTCTTTATTTTTGCTTTTCCTAATTGAGGTGACAGAGTCATGAACAATCCCGAGACTCGTCCTCGAATCAATTCTTAATCAGCAGGTTTCTGTCACACGGCAAAGTCTAACGAGCTGCGGCTTCACTTCCTGTCCTGTCGCTTTTATCTCCCCATCCTTCGCTCTCTCTCTCTCTCTTCACCATCTGTCCTTTCACCGCCAGGCACCGCTCACAACTGGAGCAGGAAAAGATGCCATGATTTCAAACTGCAGGCGTCAAAGAAAAAATCGTTCATCCGAGCAGAATCGACCACCTCGAGGTTAAAAAAACAAAAAAAACACCACAAAGTTTCAAGATAATAATATTATAAAAAAAAAAAAAAAAAAAAGACCAGAAGGATCTAAATGGAACCTTGTCTGACTCAGTATATAATTACACAAGGCTGTTTATGAACAGGAAATATAAGATTGTGCCACTTTGTAAACCCCACACCAAAGCCCATAGAGAAAATCAGCGATTTTAACATCACAGCACACAGGAGTTGTTGATCCACCGCTGCCTCCATCAGTAAGTTCAAATGTCTTATTTTGTCATTTCGGCATTTAAAATCCTTTGTTCAGATTCACCTCAGTGACACAAACTGACCACATGAGGCAGCAGTAGACCAGCAGCTCCTGTGTCCCTGTGAGCTAAAATCACTGATTTTCTCTATGGACTTTGGTGTGGGAGAGTGAGTGGTTTACCAAGTGACAAAACCAACAACTTTCCAGTTGATAAAGTGGCAAAGAGAAAATCAAACATGTTCACGTCTTTATCTCGCTGTTAGACAGACTTTTCCGACAGGAAAGTGAAGTTTGTAAACCACTCGCTCTCCCACACCAAAGTCCATAGAGAAAATCAGTGATTTTAGCTCACAGGGACGCAGAAGCTGCTGGTCTACTGCTGCCTCGTGTGGTCACTTTGTGTCACTGAAATAAATCTAAATTAATATTTTCAAATGCCGAAGTGACAAAATAAGACCTTTGAACTTAGTGATGGAGGCAGCAGTGGATCAACAACTCCTGTGTGCTGTGATGTTAAAATCGCTGATTTTCTCTATGGAGTTTGGTGTGGGAGAGCGAGTGGTTCCTCCCTTATTTTGTTCTAAATGTAGGCACCGTCTCGTCGTTGCCTTTTGCTCTCCACCTCCTGAATCACAGTTTCACAGTGAACGAGGGTCTCGTCTCCCTGAAGTGAACTCTCTATTTTCAATGCCGACTTAAATTTAACGTGACGTTAAACAGGATCAGATTCTTCACATTTGAGAAAGAAATGAACACAATTTCAGGTTCACTAGCAAGAACAGCCTTAATCCTCACTTTTAGATTTTGTTTTCAGCAGGAGAGTGAGTCACACGCACACACACGCACGCACGCACACACACACACGCACATACACACACACGCACGCACACACACACACACACACACACACACAGGGTCTTTGCTCCAAACCTCATTAATTCTTCACCTCAGACATTTGCCAGCTGGAAAATACAGAGTTGTGAAGGATGTAAGGTGTGTGTGTGTGTGTGTGTGTGTGTATGTGTGTGTGTGTGTGTGTGTGTGCGTGTGTGCGTGCGTGCGTGTGTGTGTGTGTGTGCGCTCTGTCAACAATAAGTCAGTTTATACTGTATGTACTTATTAAAATACTGCAGGCCATATGGCTAATAACATGTGTGTGTGTGTAGCTGGTCTTCCTCATGTTGTGGGGACCTAAATGTGTCTCCACACTCACATTATGGGGACTTGTCTTCCTTATGGGGACAAAAATCAAGTCCCCATAACGTAAATGACTCCATTTTAAGGTGAAGACATGTTTTAAAGTTAGGTTAAGGTTAGGGTCAGGGTCAGGGTTAGGACACTAGTAATTATGGTTAAGGTTAGAGTAAGTCTGCAGGAAATGAATGGAAGTCAATGTAATGTCCTCTGTAGTCATGGAAACCAGTGAGTGTGTGTTAAGAGGTTGTTGATAAGGTGTATGAACTTAATATTTTACGGCTGTAACTTCAATAAAAATGTCGGCTTTAATTAATTCCCAGAGAGAAAGAGAGAGTGTGTGTGTGTGTGTTCTTGTATTTGTTGCCTCTTTAGGACCTTTTCTGTCATAAACACTGACCTTGTCAGGACCAGCAGTCCTCATGGAGACCAAAACCTGGTCCTGATGAGGCAGAACCTCATTATTTCTGAAGAACTGGTTAAGTTTAGGACTAAGATTTGAATTATGGTTATGGTTAAGACTTTGTTCAGTCTGTCCAAATGAATCTCTTTGTGGTTGTTTTGTCTTTTTTTTGGTCCATGTTTTGTGTCTTTTTTGTCCATGTTTTGTGTCTTTTTTGGTCCATGTTTTGTGTCTTTTTTGGTCCATGTTTTGTGTCTTTTTTGTCCATGTTTTGTGTCTTTTTTGGTCCATGTTTTGTGTCTTTTTTTTTGGTCCATGTTTTGTGTCTTTTTTTTGGTCCATGTTTTGCGTCTACTTGTGGTTGTTCTGTCATTGTTTTGTGTCTTTTTGTCTCTTTCTTGTCTTCCCCTCTGGACTCTCCAGAGACAGACAAGGACAAAAGCTGCCTCCATCACTGGAACGGAGTCGGGGGAAAAGCACCAGGCAAAGTTTTTGAGTGTTTTCTGATCCTCAGCCGTCACAGAGACGAACACGCGTGTTGACTAAAGACCAAAAGGCTTTTTTACCTCGAGGCAGAAAGTTGTGTGATAAAGCTCAGCTGCCAGCAGCCATTAGATCACTGAGTGTGTGTGTGTGTGTGTGTGTGTGTGTGTGTGTGTGTGTGTGTCACACGACACCCTGTGTGTAGAATAGTCCAGCATCTGTATCCATGGCACACTCATTAGCAGGGCGAGAGACACAGCAACAGAATGAAGAGAGAGAAAACAGCTGATTCCTCACTTGGTGTGTTTGTTGTACGTGTGTGTGTGTGTGTGTGTGTGTGTGTGTGTGTGGTGGTGGTGGGGGGGGTGTGTGTGTGTGTGTGTGTGTGTGTGTGTGTGTGGGGGGGGGGGGGGGGGGGGGGGGGGGGGGGGGGGGGGGGGGTTGCCGTGGGAGATCTAAGGCAGTTGTCATTATGTAAGCATTTAAATGGATTTGGGACGAGGAGGAGGCGGGGCCTGAGCACTGGGACCCGTCTACCCCCCAGTTACACTCTGCACTGGATTCTGATTGGTCAAGAGCCAAACCTTTGACCTATTGAAACAAAATATTAACTTTGTACGGAACCCTGCAGCTTTTACAATAAAATAAATCAAGAAATAAATAAACAAATGAGAGGACTCGAATTTAAACAACTGTTTGAGATGAAACGCTGAGGCTGGCTGCAACAAAACTTTGGCCTGATGGTGGTGCTAGAGGACTGACACTCACTTTGTAACAACCAATCAAAACAGATTAGATTAGCGACACTCTGGCGTTATTATATTCTAATTGTTTCGCGACAATTTTACTGGCGAGAGTCACAAAATCATAACTTTACACGAGACGACTTAAGCTCTTATTTTCGTCATTTCAGGGTAAATAACACGGTAGAGTGTTCGATTCTACGCAGATGACACTGTGGCGTATGTGTCCTTTAAACTCGTGTCGTAGCATATCGTATTGCATTGTGAGTTCGTCACAAACTGACTCATTTCCACACTTTATCTCACCATTTGTCGTCATTTCTGCCACTTTGTAAATCGCTCACTCTCCCACACCAAAGTCCATAGAGAAAATCAATGATTTTAGCATCACAGCAGAGAGGAGTGGTTGATCCACTGCTGCCTCCATCAGAAAATTCAAATGTTTCATTTTTGTGACTTCAGCATTCGAAATTCTTCATCAAAATTCACCTCAGTGACACAAAGTGACCACACGAGGCAGCAGTGGACCAGCAGCTCCTGTGTCCCTGTGAGCTAAAATCACTGATTTTCTCTATGGACTTTGGTGTGGGAGAGTGAAACTTCAGTAAAGTGGATAAATTCAGTTTGTCCTCGTTTTCGCCATGTTTTCAGGCCAGTCCTCAACAGCAGGGGGCAGCACCTCAGAGAAACTCTCTCTTTAAAGGTTTTTGAAAGACTTAAACCAAACCCAATGTAAAAAAAAGCCACATTTCTACATTCCAGTGATGGAACCCTCGTGGAGACATTTCTGTACGTTTATTTTCCCTGTGACAGTTTCCACACGCCAAGAACAACGTGCAGAGGACAAGTTGGAGAAGTGGGTCACCAGCTGTCGGCTGGGAGGAACAGGCGTCTCCTCGTTTCGGCCTCTGATGAGATTTTGTGTTTTCTGTCCTCGTGTCACATCAGGACACAATCTGGACCCGAGTTTCTACAAACCACAGAGACGACAATAATTCTGTCCATCATGGACCTACATCACTGCAAAGACACAAACGTAGGGGGGGGGGGGGGGGGGGACACATATACACAAATGTTTGTGTGGAAGTGGGACACAAAAAACAGGAAGTCAGTAGCTAGTTACTTCCACATCAAATAAAAAAGTGAGGACATTTTGAGGGAAAGTGAGGACATTTTGAGAGAAAGTGAGGACATTTTGAGGGAAAGTGAGGACATTTTGAGAGAAAGTGAGGACATTTTGAGGGAAAGTGAGGACATTTTGAGAGAAAGTGAGGACATTTTGAGGGAAAGTGAGGACATTTTGAGAGAAAGTGAGGACATTTTGAGGGAAAGTGAGGACATTTTGGACATTTTTGAGGGAAGTGAGGACATTTTGAGGGAAGTGAGGACATTTGGAGGGAAAGTGAGGACATTTTGCGAGAAAGTGAGGACATTTTGAGAGAAAGTGAGGACATTTTGCGAGAAAGTGAGGACATTTGGAGGGAAAGTGAGGACATTTTGCGAGAAAGTGAGGACATTTTGAGGGAAGTGAGGACATTTTGAGGTAAAGTGAGGACATTTTGCGAGAAAGTGAGGACATTTTGAGGGAAGTGAGGACATTTTGCGAGAAAGTGAGGACATTTTGAGGGAAAGTGAGGACATTTTGCGAGAAAGTGAGGACATTTTGCGAGAAAGTGAGGACATTTTGAGGGAAAGTGAGGACATTTTGAGATGTCCTCACTCAAATGTCATAATTTCCCCCAAAATGTCCTCACTTTCTCTCAAAAGTGAGGACATTTTGAGGGAAAGTGAGGACATTTTGCAAGAAAGTGAGGACATTTTGAGGGAAAGTGAGGACATTTTGAGGGAAAGTGAGGACATTTTGCGAGAAAGTGAGGACATTTTGAGGGAAGTGAGGACATTTTGCGAGAAAGTGAGGACATTTTGAGGGAAGTGAGGACATTTTGAGAGACAGTGAGGCATTTTGAGGGACAGTGAGGACATTTTGCAAGAAAGTGAGGACATTTTGAGGGAAAGTGAGGACATTTTGTGAGAAAGTGAGGACATTTTGCGAGAAAGTGAGGACATTTTGAGGGAAAGTGAGGACATTTTGCGAGAAAGTGAGGACATTTTGAGAGAAAGTGAGGACATTTTGGGGGAAATTATGACATTTTGAGGGAAAGTGAGGACATTTTGAGGGAAATTATGACATTTTGAGAGAAAGTGAGGACATTTTGAGAGAAAGTGAGGACATTTTGAGAGAAAGTGAGGACATTTTGAGAGAAAGTGAGGACATTTTGCGAGAAAGTGAGGACATTTTGGGGGAAAGTGAGGACATTTTGGGGGAAATTATGACATTTTGAGGGAAAGTGAGGACATTTTGAGGGAAATTATGACATTTTGAGAGAAAGTGAGGACATTTTGAGAGAAAGTGAGGACATTTTGAGGGAAATTATGACATTTTGAGAGAAAGTGAGGACATTTTGATGGAAATTATGACATTTTGAGAGAAAGTGAGGACATTTTGGGGGAAATTATGACATTTTGAGAGAAAGTGAGGACATTTTGAGAGAAAGTGAGGACATTTTGAGGGAAAGTGAGGACATTTAGAGGGACAGTGAGGACATTTAGGGGAAAGTGAGGACATTTTGGGGGAAATTATGACATTTTGAGAGAAAGTGAGGACATTTTGATGGAAATTATGACATTTTGAGAGAAAGTGAGGACATTTTGAGAGACAGTGAGGACATTTTGAGAGACAGTGAGGACATTTTGAGGGAAAGTGAGGACATTTTGAGGGACAGTGAGGACATTTTGAGGGACAGTGAGGACACGTTGGGGTGACTGATCATCATTGTGATGAAAATGTGCTTTTGACTCTTAAAAATCTTCGGGACTGAAGATGTTTTTCCATAACAATTTTAAAACGTATCATAATAATCACAAGGTTTCAACAGCTCTAATAAACACTGACCTTGTCAGGACCAGCAGTCCTCACGGAGACCAAAACCTGGTCCTAATGTGGCAGAACCTCATATCTGAGGAACTGGTTGAGTTTAGGACTAAGCTTTTTTAAAACTGTGGTTATAACGTGTCCACGTGAATGCGCGCGCGCGTGGGTGCGTGGGTGCGCGTGCGTGTGTGTCACACTGACCTCTCCAGGTGAACACGGAGCTGCTGTCCTCGCGGCTGTCCTCTGTCCGTGTCCCAGCGCAGAGACGCGTCTCTGCGGGGCCATAAAGACGAAACAAATTGTCCACAACAGTTCCGCCGCGGAGCCGCGCGCGCGGACGTCCACGCCGCTGTCCGCGTGCCTCAGCGCCGGGCGGGTTGTCCCGAGGAGCCGAAGAAACCCGAAGCTGCGGAGAGAAACAGTCCGGAGTGAAGAGGAGACAGGTCCTCCTCCTCCTCTTCCTCCTCTTCCTCTCTGTGAGCTCTGCACTCTGGAGTGAAGCGATTTACGCACGGCGCGTGGAGGAAGTGAGGGATGAGGAGGAGGAGGAGGAGGAGGAGGAGGAGGAGGAAGAGCTGCTGTTGGAGAATTTAAAAACAGAGATGATGAAGAAGAGATAGAGAGAGGTGACAAATGAATGCTCTCTCTCTCTTTCTTTCAGTTGTGTGTGTGTAGCTGGTCTTCGTCATGTTGTGGGGACCTAAATGTGTCTCCACACTCACCTTATGGGGACTTGTCTTCTTTATGGGGACAAAAAAGTCCCCATGACGTAAATGACTCCATTTTAAGGTGAAGACATGTTTTAAAGTTAGGCTGAGGTTAGGGTTAGGATTAGGATTAGGACACTAGTAATTATGGTTAAGGTTAGAGTAAGTCTCCAGGAAGTGAATGGAAGTCAATGGAATGTCCTCTGTAGTCATGGAAACCAGTGTATGTGTGTGTGTGTGTGAAGATAATCAATGACTTTATATAAAGACGATCAGTTTGATTGGCCTGTTACATCATCACTGTGTTGATACAGACACATGATCCAGGTCTGTTGCATCATGGGAAACAATGTGTTGTTGATTCCATCACACACACACGCACACACACACACGTTTGCGCTTCTATCAGAGTGAGGACCCTCATAGACATAATATATTCCCTAACCCCTTACCCTAATCCTAATCTAATTCTAACCCTAATCCTAAAACCAGGTCTTGAAAAAGCCCTTTAAAGAAGTGAGGACCAGACAAAATGTCCTCACTTTGTCAAAATGTCCTCACTTTGTCAAAATGTCCTCACTTTGTCAAAATGTCCTCACTTTGACAAATGTCCTCATTTGACAAATGTCCTCACTTTGTCAAAATGTCCTCACTTTGACAAATGTCCTCACTTTGTCAAAATGTCCTCACTTTGTCAAAATGTCCTAACTTTGACAAATGTCCTCACTTTGTCAAAATGTCCTCACTTTGACAAATGTCCTCACTTTGTCAAAATGTCCTCACCTTGACAAATGTCCTCACTTTGTCAAAATGTCCTCACTTTGACAAATGTCCTCACTTTGTCAAAATGTCCTCACTTTGTCAAAATGTCCTCACTTTGACAAAATGTCCTCACTTTGACAAATGTCCTCACTTTGTCAAAATGTCCTCACTTTGCAGGTGTTTATACGATTGTTGGTCCTCACTCTGCAGCCAGTACAAGAACACACACACACACACAGCGTCAGTCATGTATGCTACACTGAACAAACCTCTCACACCATCAGTCAACATCCGTGTCACAACAACACGGAACATCTTCACGCCTGCACTGCAGAAGCTCTCGTAAACACGCGCACACAACTGGTTTGTGTATCTTTGTGAGGACCCTCGTAGACATGTTGCATTGTCTCACCCCTAACCTTAACCATCGCCACTCAGTGTCTAACCCTAAAACTAGGTCATAAACCTTTAAAGACATAATGTCCCCACAAAGATGTAAACACACGCGCACGCGCACACACACACACACAGAGGATTTGGACGATGCTTTAATATCCAACCGTCAGTTGTGTGTGTGTGTTCTTGTATTTGTGTCTGTGTGGGGACCAAATATATAAACCCTACAAAGTGAGGACATTTTGACAGAGTGGGGACATTTTGAGAAAGTGAGTTAATATCCAACCGTCAGTTGTGTGTGTGTGTTCTTGTATTTGTGTCTGTGTGGGGACCAAATATATAAACCCTACAAAGTGAGGACATTCTGACAGAGTGAGGACATTTTGAGAAAGTGAGGACATTTTGACAGATGACATTTTGACAGAGTGAGGACATTTTGAGAAAATAAGGACATTTTGACAAAGTGAGGACATTTTGTGTGGTCCTCACTTTTTTAAAGGGCTCTTTCAGGGTTAAGACCTGGTTTTAGGGTTAGGGTAAGGGGCTAGAGAATGCATTATGTCTCTGAGGGTCCTCACTCTGATAGAAGCGCAAACGTGTGTGTGTGTGAAAAGTGCATCATGAAACTTCATGATGGTTTATTTTTGTCACTGTGTGTTTGATGCTTTCGAAGCGTTGCTGTAATGAAGCTGCCAGTCACAGAGAGCAGGATTAAAAGCAGATGAAGAAGAGGGCGAGGGGGCGGAGCTTTCTGCTGCAGGGGGCGCCACAGAGTCAAGAATCTGAATAAGCAGTTCCGAAAAAAATAATTTTTAATTAAGTAATTAAGTTTTTTTAATGAGTTTAAATATGTTTTTCCTTTGTCCGTGATGGCAGCCATGTCGTCACTGAGACCACCTTAAAAAAAACCCTGAACTGTCCCTTTAAAACCCCCATTCATTCACATGGAGGACACGAGGACATCACGGGACATGGACACGCGAAGACACTGAACACACAGGAAGAGAAGACACGTCCACCACCAGCCCGATCAATTTTCACTTTCACTTGTCATTGATCGGCTCAGTTTGAAAAAACCCCAAAAAATACCCATTCATTTCAATGGGTTTTTAAAAAAAATCTATTTATTTATTTTATATAATAAAATGGACAAAACTAATACAGTTCATTCTTTCAAAAAGAGTCAGGATCATCTGTGTTTCCTAAATAAAACACCCCCCATTTTCAGCTCAGTCTCTGTCCACACTAAGACCCGAGAACATGTGTCACATGACAGGAAGCAGATGGTCGTTCACTAAAATAAAATCCTCTGATTGTGGAACAGCGACAGTGAAAAATAAAAACAGGAAGTGCCAGCAGGGCTTTTATTCTGAAGCACTAAAACAATAAAAGCTGCTTTTACAAAAGTCTCACTTCCCCTTTGTCCACCAAACTTCCACCAAACTTGACAGTTTTCAAAATAAAAGTCTTTTCTTAAAAAAAGGAAACACAAAGTCATAGCTTCCAAATTAAAAGTCTCCATGTGTGTTGGAGACAACTTAAAACAAAAATATTTTTCTTTAAAAAATGAACATCAAAATAAATGTCTCTCTTTCTGTTGATCCACATTAAACCACAATATCCAAGTTTTCAAAATAAAAGTCTTTTCTTTCTGTTTACCAACAAAAACTATGACAAATTAAAAGGTTTTGAAATTTATTGGTATATTTTGTTGTAGTAGTTATTTTTACAAATCAGATCTTATTTTGTATAGTATATTAAAAATGAAAAATAATCGTATTTTTCAGTGTTATAGTCATTTTTACAAAATAAAGCACACATTTTTATGTTATCTTTCATTTTCTTTGCGTTTCCTATAACAAAAATAAAGAATTAAAAAATTTAAAAATAAATTGAAATATTTAATTTCAGCAGTTAAGACGCGATACATTAAAGCAGAGCATGATGGGTGACTTCCCCGCGTCTCCCCCAGTCACTCTCATGTGTTTCACGCCACCTCTTTCCTGATTCCATCATTTTTCCCTGCGCTCCATCTTTCCTCATCATTTTTCCCACCTCTGCCCTCGTTACATCGTCACATCCACAGGAGCGTCCTCCCATTATCCCTCCATCATCAGGTTACTGCTCACACCCATTTCAAGCGCGCTTTGTTTGCCCAACATAATGGACGCTGACTTATGAAAATAAAAATGACACATGACCCCACAGCTGCGAGCATTTACTGTTGAAACAAAAACAAACACACACGTGAGGGGAGTGTCGCATTTGAGGAACGAACAGCACCCAGGGATGAGAAACAACGTACACTTCCTTGTCCTCCAATAAATGGGTAGGTCTGTTTTGTTTTTTTTTTAAAGCGTGTTTTTACGAGGTACTGACACAAAAACACGGCCCCCAGCTGGGAAACAATGAAGGCCTCATCACGTTATGAGACAGCCCGTGCCACACCAAATCCCACAGAGAAAATGGACGATTTTACAGCACACCACACAGGAGTTGTTGATCCACTGCTGCCTCCATGATTAAGTTCAAGTGCGTGGTTTTGTGACTTGGGCATTTGATGTGCTTCACCTGTGTGACACAAAGTGACCACACGAGGCAGCAGTAGACCAGCAGCTCCTCTATTCCCCTGTGAGCTAAAATCGTTGATTTTCTCTATGGACTTTGGTGTGGGAGAGTGACCTTTCAAAATCACCATATTGAATTGACATCATTTTAAATCTACAACATCTTCCGAACATGTTCGCTGCCTCGTTCAATGGGGAAACTGACGTTTGTGTCACTTTGTCATCCCTTCACTCTCCCACACCAAATCCCATAGAGAAAATCAGTGATTTTATAGAAAGGCACAGAGGAGTTTGTTGGTCCACTGCTGCCTCCATCAGTAAGTTCAAATGTCTTATTTTATGAGTTCGACCTTTGAAATCTTTCATTCAGAATTACTTCAGTGACGCAAAGTGACCACACGAGGCAGCAGTAGACCAGCAGCTCCTGTGTCCTTGTGAGCTAAAATCACTGGTTTTCTCTATGGACTTTGGTGTGGGGGAGTGACCTTTGAGAATCACCAAATTGAATTGACATCATTTTAAATCTACATCTTCCGAACATGTTCGCTGCCTCATCTCACTGATAGACAGCCTCGTTCAATAGGGAAACTGACGTTTGTGTCACTTTGTCATCCCTTTGTCATCCCTTCACTCTCCCACACCAAATCCCATAGAGAAAATCAGTGATTTTATAGAAAGGCACAGAGGAGTTTGTTGGTCCACTGCTGCTTCCATCAGTAAGTTCAAATGTCTTATTTTTATCACTTCAGTGTTTGAAATTTTTTGTTCAGATGTACCTCAGTGACACAAAGTGACCACACGAGGCAGCAGTAGACCAGCAGCTCCTGTGTCCCTGTGAGCTAAAATCACTGATTTTCTCTATGGACTTTGGTGTGGGAGAGTGACCTTTCACAATCGCCTGGTTCCGAGTCTTGTCCTGTAAAAACGTACTGTGCGGTGCTTGTGATTGGCCATCAGGTGGAACATACATACTAACGAGGCGTCCTCCCCGCTGTGACTAATGACAAACCGAAGGTGCAGCCAAACGCTCCTCCACAGCGCCAACAACACAAATTTACAAAGGTCCTTAAGCTCCTTGTGGCTTTTATCCAAACACATTTACAGACAAAAAACCTGCAGAAAATAAAATAGCAACCACTAACAAGATTCCCACTTAACCACTTGGTTGGCATGGCAACAGTTGAGCCACTTCACAGGGCTTTTTGTAGACTTGGCTTAAAGTGTCTTGTTCGTTATGTGGAAGAGGAGGAGAGTTCAACAAACTAAAATAACTGTTGAAACCCAATATAATTTCTGACCTGTGTCCTGGATTTGTCCAGTAAAGGATCAGATCAGAACTTTCCATGCAAACAAGAATTTGGAAATAATAATACAAAATAATACAATCTATAACAGCATATGTCTATACCTTTAGAATATGACCACTGCTTCATTTAAGTGTTAGAAAGACTTTTCCAACATAAAATTTAAGTTTGTAAACCACTCACTCTCCCACACCAAAGTCCATAGCGAAAACCAGTGATTTTAGCTCACAGGGACACAGGAGCTGCTGGTCTACTGCTGCCTCGTGTGGTCACTTTGTGTCACTGAGGTAAATCTGAACAAAGATATTCAAATGCTGAAGTCACAAAAATGAAACATTTGAATTTTCTGATAGAGGCAGCAGTGGATCAACAACTCCCGTGTGCTGTGATATTAAAATCAGTGATTTTCTCTATGGAGTTTGGTGTGGGAGAGTGTGCAGTTACCTAATCCTCCAGTGTGTGCATGTTTGAGATTAGAGAGAAGAATACCTATGAGGATTTTAAAACTCTAGTTTGAACCCAGATTTAACGTAATAATCACAACACATACGTATAATATTTTGAATTTATAGTCACGGGGAGGGAGATTAAGCAGGGACACGGGATTAAAGCTGGGAATACAGGCTATCAATCAATTCATTTCTGTGGGTAAACTCATGGAGAATGAACACTGAGCTCACGCAGTGTAAAGAAAAGGGAATCAGCTGGTGTTCGCTTGTATTAGGCTGGAGAAGTGTCTGTGAAGCTAAATGCTAAATATTTCCCTCAAACTCCATGAACTTTATTAAGCTAATTACATATGCTAACTTGGAATGCTATATAGAAAGTAGAATGTGATACTAGGCACATAAAGCTAGCTTTATGCTAGCACTCTACATTATTATGTGATGCTAAGTCCCTCAAACTAAGACTGAAATGTGTAACTCTATCTAGCAATGTACATTAGTACATATAATACTAGTGTTTTTATTTAGAATGTGATGTGTGATGTAGAACATGATGCTAGGTACTTCTAACTAGCATTCAGACTTAGAATGCTATATAAAATGTAGAATATGATCGTAACAACGTAACATAAACACAGTCGTAACATTGTAACAAACACACTCGTAACATCGTAACATTAACACAGTCGTAACATCGCAACATAAACACAGTCGTAACATCGCAACATAAACACAGTCGCAACATCGTAACATACACAGTCGTAACATCATAACAAACACAGTCATAACATCGTAACATAAACACAGTCGTAACATCGTAACAAACACAGTCGTAACATCGTAACATTAACACAGTTGTAACATCGCAACATAAACACAGTCGTAACATCGCAACAAACACACTCGTAACATCGTAAAATTAACACAGTTGTAACATCGCAACATAAACACAGTCGTAACATCGTAACATAAACACAGTCGCAACATCGTAACATTAACACAGTTGTAACATCGTAACAAACACAGTCGTAACATCGCAACATAAACACAGTTGTAACATCGCAACATAAACACAGTTGTAATATCGCAACATAAACACAGTCGTAACATCGTAACATAAACACAGTCGTAACATTGTAACAAACACAGTCGTAACATTGTAACATACACAGTCGCAACATCGTAACATTAACACAGTTGTAACATCGTAACATAAACACAGTCGTAACATTGTAACAAACACAGTCGCAACATCGTAACATTAACACAGTTGTAACATCGTAACATTAACACAGTTGTAACATCGCAACATAAACACAGTCGTAACATCGTAACATAAACACAGTCGTAACATTGTAACAAACACACTCGTAACATCGTAAAATTAACACAGTTGTAACATCGCAACATAAACACAGTTGTAACATCGCAACATAAACACAGTTGTAACATTGTAACATAAACACAGTCATAACATCGTAACATACACAGTTGTAACACCGTAATAAATACAGTCGTAACATTGTAACATAAACACACTGTTGCAATATGTTACGATATCGCAAAACAGACACAGTCATGACACGGTAACGTTCAAACACGCCATGTTTATAGCGCAGATGAGGAAAAAAACACATCTACGCATCATCACAACAACACAGTTTGTCACCGCGACACAAAAAAAGCGCCTTGTAAATGTCCCGCAATACTGCGACACAGAGCAACATCGTAACATTAAAACACAAGTGTTTGCAACAAATTTTCCCATTTCTGGTCGTAAACATTTCTTATTCTGCTCATCAACAAATAAACATCCGACACTTGGGGGACTCGGACTCATGTATTTGCCTCAGTTTTGAGAAGACGTCTTCGGTCAGTGGATTCCTCGGAGTCGACGCGTTGCAGGAGTAAAACAGATCCGTCCAATTTGTCCCGTAGCTTCGAGGATTCTACGTGCTTTTCAAGGCTAACGTGTTTTCATCCTGTTAAGACACACTGGCTGTTTCAATCCCCAAGGCCACGGGGATTGGAACCTCTGGTCCCCATTAATGCGTGCGAGTGTGTAAATCCAACGCACCTCTGGAAGATTCCCCGGCCCACATTTACTTATCAGCAGCAAACAGATAATCTCTGAAAACACTGCCTCGCTCCGAGTGTGTGAGCAGAATAAACAGCGGTTCACGGTAAAAACACAGGCAACAGACGCAGAGTGTTAAAGCTCCAGCACGAGACATTTACGCGGCCGAAATTAGCCTTAATTATGCTGAAATGAGTCATCACTTTAAAATAAAAAAAGGGCGGCCATTTGTGTCACCATGTCACAAGCTAAAAACGTGGATTTTTATGATGAATTTCAACATTTGCTTACATTTTTGTGGTTGGAAATAGATACAGTTTTTGTCATCTCATTACTGTTTCCTCACTTCCTGTTTTTAACGTAAAGTGACCTCACATCACAGGGCCGTCCCAAGCCTTTTTAGGGCCAGCTGAATTCGATTTGGGGGGTGGGGTCCACCTTCCACCACCTCAGAGTCACTATTATGACGTTAAATATAACTCTATTTAATAATAGTTGTGTTATTTACAATAACACTCAAGGTTTTTTTAACACTAGAGGGCAGTAAAATCACAAAGGGGGGCTTGATGTAACGTTTAAGGGCTTTGGCTCGACTAATCTTTAACTACAAAATAAAAGCAAATAACTTAAGATCAACACAATTTAGATACAGTATCTATAAATATCTGGATTTCTTTCATGTGTTAAAATGTGCTCATATGCTATTAATTTGTTAATTCAATTTTAAACTTTATTTGTTCCACACAATTTATATAAATGTGACATAAATCTTCCTTATCACACTTGTAAATGAACAAATTTCATGAATGATGTTGCTACAGATGTGCCAGAAAAAAATTACAAAGAAAAAGTTACCAAATAAAGAAAACAAAAAAAGAAAGTGCTACATATAGGAATTTATTGTATCTTCCATTATTGTGAAAGGCTGCATAAGCAGGAAGTCCTGTAGATCGAATTGTCCTTTTGTTTATGTGAAAATAAAAAAAAAGGACATAAAGTCACATTCCCAGAAAATGTTTATTGGAACAACAACGCGTGTCGGTTCCCTCGGGTCAAACATGATGTGGCGCTATCACTTCACTCTCCTCCTTTTGCTTCATTAATTCATGTTCTGTTAGCCTGCTACTCTTAATTAATAATATAACACAGCAAAAAAAAAAATTAATAAAAATCCTCCGACTTCAAAGCCTCAGTGGAACGTTTACTTCTATTCTTTTGTACTTTTTAATAACACGAGTTGCTGCTGCTACGTCCACTGGCAGCGATTAGCACGCTAGCTGTTGGCGAGCGAGACGAGGCAGATGGCTGATTAACGAGCAGACGCTCGCTGACTCTGCGTTGACTACAGTGCAAGAAAAAATGAATTAGTCATTCAAAGACTGGACTTTGTCGCTCTTTTTTTTTTTCCTCCACCCAGCAGCTGTTTTTAGAAAACAGTAGACAGACTCTGTCCAAGCAGCCGTTAGCGGCTAAAGAGTGTCCTTCAGGAGGAGGAGGAGGAGGCCAAACATGGACCCGAGAGAAGCCAAAAATAGATGCTTTATGGCTTTAACTCATCTTTGTTTACTGTTGAAAAATGTCTAGAAAAATGTCCCGTTTGTTAAAAGACAGTTTTACGTTCATATGACTTTGACTAAAATTGTCCTCAAGCTGCATTTAAATGTCCCCAATTTGTAAAAAAAAAAAAAAAATATTTAAATCCCGTTTATAAAGATGTCCTCGATTTATTCAAAAATGTCCCAACTTGGTTAAAAAAAAAAGACCTTAGATTGTAAAAAGTTTTTTACAATCTACAGTTCTTTTTTTGTTAAAAAAAAGTCCCCAAATTTCCCTACATTGTTAAACTAAATGTTACTTAATTTACACTTAAAAATGTCCCCAATGTATACATTTATTTTGTTAAAATTGATGCCAAAGTGTAATTAGGGTAGAACATGACATCGTCTGCATATATGTTAACCCTCTATAATCATGCGTTCTGATTATTTTGGAAGTTTTAAGTGAAAACCAAGTCACACTCGAGTCAACAACATTCCAGGAGTGGGCGGCTAATTGGATTATATGGTGTTGTTAATGCTAGTGTTATAGCTCGGTTTGCTAACTTTAAACTAATTGTGCGCAAATTGTCTTCAAGGCTAAATCGGTTGAATTTATCGGCTTGGTCGCACAAATTTAAAAATAAGATTAGTTAAAATTGATGCCAAAGTGTAAGTATAATATAAAATGACATCATCTGCATATACACTAACCCTCTATAATCACGTGTTCCTGGTCTTGGGAGTGGGAACAAAGTCACACCCAAATTAACAACGTTGCCAACAGGGCTAATGCTAGCGCTAAAGCTAGATCTGCTAACTAGCAAGCTTACTCTAAAACTAAGTATATGCAAATTGCCTTTAAGTTTAACTCATTTTAAGAAGGTTTTGTATAAAATGTCCCCGTGTTGTAAATACTTAGCTTCAGTTTGCAGAAAATTTGCTGTTTATAAAATGAACATGTCTGAAATTCACAGGAAAATTGAGGAGACGACAGCGAGGACAGAACAAAGACGCACACAGGAACAACAGTGTGTGTCAGGAGACACGTTGAGGTCTATTTTTGTTCTTTTTCTGGCAGAGAAACAGTCAGAAGCCGAAGAATCAGAGCTGGAACCTTCTGCAATGATACATTTCCATCCTGTTTGTCCCACATTTTGAAACACAGGAACAACATCGGTGATTCTGTCCATTATTTGCACATTAAGTGTAAATTAACTGTACATTCAATTACAGTAACTGTAAATTGACCGTATGTACAGTCAAACAGCAGCGGTGACTGGAAAATCCATCACAGTCGCTGTTTATAAGATCGATTTCCTCCATACGTGAAAAACCGATGTTCAAAGATGACATTTTCCCCATTGACTGCAATGGTTCACATGAGGACAGAATTCAAAATGCTGCCATGAATAAACTCTAAAATATGATGACGCAGTCTGAAGACGCTCTGGAGCAAGTCTGGTGTCATGTGACCTGGTCTGTTTTCATTTTCTACCATTGTTATTATTTCCGGGTCAAAGGTCAGGGGCGGGGGCTGTGGAGCGGTTTTGCCATTCACCCCGCCCATTTTCCACCACACGTCGTTCATACCCATTCAGACTCTGCTAGCACGGCCGTCAGGAGCAACACGGGGTTAAGTGCCTTGCCCGAGGACACAGTGGCGCGTACGGAGTCAAACCCACAACCTTCCACTCGAAAGACGACTCGCTCCACCACTGATCCACCGCCGCGCGTCATCTGGCCAACCACGCTATCAAAGTCCGACTTTGAGAAGATGTTATAGTACAATTTCAGACTCTAAGAGTCGGATTTTAGTCAAACTAACACAATAATTCTTCATTTCAATGAATAAATAAATGTAAAAGTAGCGACTGATCTTATTTATATTTCGAGACTGTGATGTTCCTGTTTCTTCTGTCATAAATAATTCCACCTGACAGGCAGAGACGCTTCATCGACTTTAAGGGGGAACTCGGTTAACACGTGCAACACACGAGCGCACATGAACTTGCTTTTATACCTTAGCGAGGACATGCCATAGACATAACGCATTCCCTCGACCCTTAACCTTAACCTTAACTAACCCTAACACCGCGTCCTAACCCTGAAAAACCCTTTAACGTTGTAAGGGCCAGAGAAATATTATTTTGTAAAGCACTTGGGTCACTTATGGGTCGTTAAAGTACATTACACTGTACATGCATGTTAACACACACACACACACAGCTATTCTTCTCAGGACTCTGCACTGACTCCCATTCATTTGAAAAGTCCCTTTCCAACGAGGTTCTGCCTCATTAGGACCAGGTTTTGGTCTCCATGAGGACTACTGGTCCTGACAAGGTCAGTGTTTCTGACAGGAAAACCTCGTTCCATCAAATAAATGTCACGTTCTGTCGGTGCCGATAAAGTCACACCGTGAACTTTTGACACCGCGGCACAGATTCTCTCTCTCAACCCCCCGAAAAACCTCCGGGGACGACTTCACGTCCTCCTCTGAAGACCGACGCTGCGAGGACACGTGTCAAACCCTGCAGTTACCGTGACAACGGCGTGGGTCTAACGTTAGATTTCACATTTGTTGGTCAGATGACATGTTCAGGAAAAGGCCTCATGAGTCATGAAAGGCACAAAATGAAAAGGTAAATAAAGCATCATTATTACACGCAAATATTCGTATGCTAGCTAAAAAAATAATAATTTTTTTATTTATTTTTATTGATTCCTAAAATCCTTAGACTGATATCTGCCATTTCCTGTATCCTCTGCACACATCTCACAAGAATGTCGTAGTCATGCTGAGACTTGATCGCTATCAGTTAGCGAAGCTAAAAGCTAGGTTTGCTAATTTGTTCGCCCACTTCCGCACGCTGCTTTTTTTCCAGATTCTTTGGTTTGGTGGATTTTCCGCTCAGGTCTCGTTTAGTTTGCGTCGGCTCAAAACAACATAACGCCATGGTTGTCTTCTGCTGCGCTGTCAGCGCCCTCTGCTGGACAACGCGGTAATTACTTTAATCTGTCTTACCCGATTCTCGGCCGGAACTCCACTGTACTTTACGATAAAGTGAAAAGGCAACAAATTTTAGATTTTGTGCTACAAGTCAAACGATGTGCAGGTTTTAAAAATCATAACAACCATTTGATTTTTTTTCCTCATTCTGATAAAATATAACTCTTTACTGATAATAAATAACCTAAAATAAATTGCTCAACTTCACTTATTGAACCAGTTATGTCTGCAATGCAGTGCAACTTTAAAAATATTTAAAATTTGTGTTTTATGATATTTTAATGCTACTGTTCAGCACTTTGTTGTTTTTTTTGTAAATTTGCTCTATAAATAAAGTAGATTGGATCGATTTGGATTCTTAAAAGAATATTTGTCCTATCTTGGTTCCGAATTGATTTGAAAACTGGTCGACCCCTCAGAACCCGGTTGAAATTCGAACCCCAGCTGAAGCACGGAGGTCACCGAGGTCAAAGGTGACCCAACTTTGGCGAACAGCTGATCACGACACGTCCACTCTTAGAAATCTTCAAGTTGTAAGTGAAAACTCGAAATATGTTTTTCTATCTTAGCACTTCGGTGCAACTTCAGCTTGGCTTTAAAACTGCCATATAAATATAAAATACGGATTATCTTTTATTGCCAAATATTAACCCGACAAATGGGTCTACCTCTAATTTTTAATGCGAAATAAGGTTTTCAGCATTAATCCAGTGGAAAATCCATACATAATCAAGCTAATTGGTACGGACACTGCCATATTCTATAAATTATTCAGTATCGCATTAAATCAGATTAGTGGGCATTTAGTGAAAAGACCATTGAGGTTATGAAATAAGCCTCACACACGTTTCTGACTCCTCGGCTGTGGATTAACAGCCCTCATAGACGCCATTTTCAACCATGAAACAAAAATCCCACTTGACCATTTCTTCCTCCCCCTCTTTCTCTCTCTCGGTGTGCGTTTCTTTCTCGTCTCATGTTGTTTTCGTCCGACCTTCCTCCGTGCCCTCGCTGTCGGACGATGTTACAGAGGAAGCCGTCAGAACGCGGCGCCACGAGGCAGACGGAGAGACGGAGACGAGAAGGAAAGGTGACTGAGGGAAGGTAGAGAGAGCGACAGAACAACAGCGGAGGCTAAAACATATACATAAGATAAAACACATAAACATTTTATTTGTAGATTTTTATTTACTGACCTATGCTTTTATTGTTTTTTTGTCTGTTTTTTTTTTTTGAACCAGCAAAATGGACAAAGTGACGTGAACAGATGATATTTCAGTGTTTGCACCGTCAACAGCAGGTGTGAATTTGACCGGGTTAAATCTAAGAGTGCAGGGACTGATGATGTTTGTCTGTGGGGGGCGCTAGAGAGCTGTGGTTTAATGAAGTCACCCAGATTTAAGTCTTATAATCATATCTACACCAGACGGGCAGCACCAGGTTTGGGCAAAAACTGTGACTGTTTCATCGGCTGCTCAGGTCAAACTCTCTTGGGTTCAGGTCGGGCCCAGTAAGGGTCAGTCAGAACTCTCTTGGGTTGAGGTAAGGTCAGTCAGAACTCTCTTGGATTGAGGTAAGGGTCAGACAGAACTCTCTTGGGTTAAGGTAAGGGTCAGTCAGAACTCTCTTGGATTGAGGTAAGGGTCGGACAGAACTCACTTGGGTTAAGGTAAGGGTCAGTTGAGGTAAGGCTCAGTCAGAACTCTCTTGGGTTGAGGTAAGGCTCAGTCAGAACTCTCTTGGATTGAGGTAAGGGTCGGACAGAACTCTCTTGGGTTAAGGTAAGGGTCAGTTGACGTAAGGGTCAGTCAGAACTCTCTTGGGTTGAGGTAAGGGTCAGTCAGAAGTCTCTTGGATTGAGGTAAGGGTCAGTCAGAACTCTCTTGGATTGAGGTAAGGCTCAGTCAGAACTCTCTTGGGTTGAGGTAAGGCTCAGTCAGAACTCTCTTGGATTGAGGTAAGGGTCGGACAGAACTCTCTTGGGTTAAGGTAAGGGTCAGTTGACGTAAGGCTCAGTCAGAACTCTCTTGGATTGAGGTAAGGGTCGGACAGAACTCTCTTGGGTTGAGGTAAGGCTCAGTCAGAACTCTCTTGGATTGAGGTAAGGGTCGGACAGAACTCTCTTGGGTTAAGGTAAGGGTCAGTTGACGTAAGGGTCAGTCAGAACTCTCTTGGATTGAGGTAAGGCTCAGTCAGAAGTCTCTTGGATTGAGGTAAGGGTCAGTCAGAACTCTCTTGGATTGAGGTAAGGCTCAGTGAGAACTCTCTTGGGTTGAGGTAAGGCTCAGTCAGAACTCTCTTGGGTTGAAGTAAGGCTCAGTTGAGGTAAGGCTCAGTCAGAACTCTCTCTGGCTCGGGTCAAATTTGAACAGAAAAATGCAACTTTTGCAACTCTAGTCCCCCCAATGCTAATCTGCGCTCTCAAATAAATGATAAAAATAAGCCCCGCGTTAATGTTTTCAATTGTGTTCACTTTTCAATTTCAACAAGTACCTAAATAAAAAAATGAACCACCTCATCAGTAGAGAACATAACCTGGCACTGAACCTAATTTCTAAGTGATTGGATGAATAAATGTTTTTATCACAGTTTGATAAACAGAGGTTTGTTGGTACAGAAGGCGGCACGTTTTTTCATGTGACTGAGAGGAAAACATGATGGAGGCAGAGGAGTGGGACGACACAATAACAAGATGGAAATGTCATTGAGCAGGAAGCAATAAAAGGACGGGTGGGTGAGAATGCGAAGCGCGAGCAGAGTGATAAAAGATGAGGTTAATTAAATAGACAAATGAGATGAGCGAGGCGGGTTGAACATAATTACACGACACAATGAGGCGGAGACGCCGCGCGAGGGCAAGATGAACCGCAACAGGAAGAACGCGAGGACGGGGCGATGATGTTTGCAAATGGACATGTGAAGGATCGTCGGACGCGGGGGGAAGCGGAGGTAAGGACGAAGGATGAGGAGCTGAAAGCTCAGCTGCTGCCTGTTATCACTTTAAGCTGCGATAACAGCGTGATGGACTAATTATCCACAGGCACATAATCCCATTTTACACTTACAGCTAAGTACTGTGACCACACACACACACAGAGAGAGAGAGACTTAAGTACCATAATGTCAACTGCAGAATCTTAATGGTCAACATTTGTGTCAAAGAGTAAATAGTGATAATATTTGGTTTAGAGAACATCACATGATAATGGAGCTAATGAACCCGGAAACAATAAGAACGCTGCATTTTTTATGCACTTAGACCGTCGTTAACACTTCCTGAACGTGGTAATTACAGGCTCTTAAGCTGAGAGCCGTTAACGCACACCTGACGACACTCGCGGCGGCTTTGGTGAACAAAAAATAGCGTCCTGTAATAGACAGAGGGAGATCAAAACTGCAATGATACACTTGACGAACCTTTTCATCACGTGAACAAAAAGAAAAAAAAAAAAAGATTAATATAATTTAATTCCCAGATCAGGTCATAAGAATGAAATGCTGAACTGATTCAACTGAAACTGGACACGGCAGAGCTCGAGAGGACAGACGTGTTCAGACAAGTTTTCATTGAGTCTCAAAAGTTGGGACAAGTTAGCATGAGGAACCAGAAGAGTTCCAAGTGATGGGACAAGATTCAATCAAATTTTTTTTAAAAAAAAGAGCGTTTCAATGTGAGGTCAGACACTGATGTTGAACTGGAAGGCCTGGATGGCAATCCCTGTTCCAGTTCTTCCCAAAGGAGCTGGATCAAGTGCGGGACAGTCAAAGTTCTTCCACACCAAACTCCAAGGCAAACCATGTCTTTGTCCAATGGGACACAGTCATGGTGACACAGAAAAGGGACCTTCGTCAAACTGTTGCCACAAAGCTGGAAGCCTGGCGTTGTCCGAAATGTCTTCACATGCTGAAGAGTTAAGATTGTCCTTCATTGGAGACAAGGGTCCGAGACCAAGGCCTGACCGAACCCAAGAATTCAGTATTTAATAAGTTTGTCCAAATACTTTTGTCCATTTAGTGTAAATGTTGTTTTCTAAAAGTTGGACTCTCCAAATGGATTCCAAATTTGCAATCTCAATTAAAAAAAAAAAAAAAAACCTTTCCCAACAAAGTTTGTTGAAACATGTTGAAAAAAAAAACGGATAGATTCTAATGAGACCAACTTTCCCTCTGTGACAAAGAACTAATAAAGTGCACAAATTAAAAACGATCACGCTACATTGGCCTTCCCCCTGCGGGGGCCGGGTGGTGCAGCTGTAAGAATAAAGGTTGATTAGTTAAAAATCCCACTGAAACTAGTGCAACTTTTTAGTATTTGAATTTTGGCAGGAATGGGATAATTTGGCGGAGCAACTGTGGAAGAAAGGAACAAAGTTCTACATCCTGTCGGAGCATTTCTGCTTTGAGAATTTTATAAACCGTCCTCTGGGAACAAGTATGACGTTTTATAAAAGAGACGTCTTCCATGGAGCGTTTTATCATTCACTTTTAAAGGGAATATCTATGCGCTACATCAGGAAACACGAAATTTATGGGTGTAAATAACACAGGAGACCAAATACGCATATTTACTTTGCAATCTGCCAAATATGATGAGTTTCCCACAGTTGGGGTGATGATTCGTTTGTGTTTGTACTCAAGTTCAGTGAGGGATTAAACCAACTCGCGCACACACACACACACAGGCAAATTTAGGTTCCATTAGCACATTGATATGATGTCCAGGAAATGGAAGCAGCTCTGAAAAAAACATGAGTAACAGCACAAACAAAAGCAGAGTGGAAAAACGTGCAAAAAAAAAAAGAAAAGAGGAAAGAGAAAATGAAATAATAACAATCAATACATCCGACAAAAAGAGAATGAGGGAGTGATGAAGCGTGGGAAAGACTGGGAAGGACAATAACAGTGTGGTGAGACGAACACGAGTTATAGCATGCTAACGCGCTAAGCTGAAAATGTAGCGATAATCCCAACGTCAAACCCTGCAACAACTCAAGGCGGAAATGAGGACAGAAAATTCCAAGAGACAAACAGGCGAACGTGGTTTGTGACGAGGATTTGTCCGTGACCTCTACAGTGGGGGACACCAAACAACCACTGCACCAACGCGTGGCACGGCACAGACGAGCCAGCTCCTCTGGACAGGACTCGGCGGTCCACTTCCATCCGAAGGACAAGGGACACAAGGGAGGGACAGATGGTTTGAAAGTGGGGCGAAGTAGGTCGTCCATGTTGACCCGGACAAACCGTGACTCGACAGACCTTGGTACAGTGTTCCATTAGGAGCAGTACTAAAATAACCAGGCCCAACCGCTCCAATCTTTGGCACCCTTCCCTTGGCGTGGCAATGGAAAAACGGTCTAGCTCCGACACATGACAGTCAGCCGATTGGAAGACGGTAAAAAAACAAAACTTGACATCTTATTGAGACAAAGGACACTGAGAAAATGTCCTCCATTGTCACCTCTTGCGTCACACCCAGTCCACACCCCGCCCACCAAGTAAAGGGACCGTTTTCAATCAAAACTCAAGCCTGACCCAAGGGTTTTACCATCCCGAACCCTATCATACTGTACCAAACCGAACCGTACCACGACAGAACGTAACAACGTGACAACTCTCTACACAGGTTTAAGCCTTCAGAGGTCAAATACCTGCTTTTCCCCACCAGTTTCGTCAGAACCCAAGATATTCTTAAGCTTAACTCAACTAAGTAGATGACGACGAGAACTGGCCGACTGAGAACCTTCACACGACGAGCCTTCTCTTACGAGGCCAGACCTATTTTCTCCCGTCTCTCCTGCCTTTGACCGGTTCCCAGCACTGACTCCGTGTCGGCACCTCACACGCCGTTTAACCACTTTAGCACTCGCGTTTAGCACGATAACCATCTTCTGAGTGTTTTTCTGTGTTTGCTGCAGGATTACCAAAGTCCTCGGAGGTTTCTGTGGAATTAAGCGTCGCCTGACTTCACTTGGCTCACACGTCTGCGGATAAACAGCCTCGCGCTGCGCGGAAAGGTCCCGGGGACTGAACGATAATCCTGCGAGGAGGTGACGGCCGGGTGACGGGGACGTCGACGACCTCACGCGGCGTTTCAGAAGCTCGTACTGTTTGAAATTTGATAACAGAAACTACAGTAACGTGTCGAGTCCGAGCTTTAATTTGAGTCCAGAATGGTGAGAAGTGAGGCAGAGGCACCAGTCTTGTTAAATTCAACAAAATCATTATGTATAATGTCTCAGTCAGTCACTTTTGAAAGCTACATTTGAATATGGAACAGTTTGTCAGAACATTTGCAAAAAAAAAAAGCAATCATCCCAAGACGGCCAGCGTCCAATCACAGGCTGAGATAAATGACTTCTTATTCTTATTCTTATTCTGAACCAATTCAATCCAAACTGTCCTTCATCCAGAGACACCTCGTCTCTCGGGTGTCTCCGCAGTGAAGGGGGGGGGGCGAGAAACGTCTCCTCCATCACGAGCACATCGTCAACAGGAAGCGCGAAATGCCATTCGAGGAAAAATGTGCCGCTGCGCTTGACAAATGAACCTGAGGTAGAATAAAAACATTCTGAATTTTGCAGGAGGGTAAAATATCATCAACTGAACTGCTTTACTAAATAATAAACCCACTGTGGAGACGAAAAACACCGTCCTGTGATCATCCGCTGTCAAACTTTCAACCCAGGAAATTCACTGGTTGTGGAGTTTCACCAGCACAAACTGATCTTAGCCACTTAATTACAAGCTCACCTTATAAAGTCAACGTCAACTTAAGCCTACAGTATCTTCAGAACATATTAGACAGACTTTTCCAACAGGGAAGTGATGATTTGAAACCGTTTACTCTCCCACACCAAAGTCCATATAGAAAATCAATGATTTTAACATCACAGCTCACAGGAGTTGTTGATCCACTGCTGCCTCCATCACAAAGTTCAAATGTGTTATTTTGTCACTTCGGCATTTGAAAATATTAATTTAGATTTATTTCAGTGACACAAAGTGACCACACGAGGCAGCAGTAGACCAGCAGCTCCAGTGTCCCTGTGAGCTAAAATCACTGATTTTCTCTATGAGGTTTGGTGTGGGAGAGTGAGTGGTTTACAAACTCCAGTTTCCTGTTGGAAAAGTCTGTCTAACAGCGAGATAAAGACGTGAATATATTTGTAGTAGATATCGTGACACTATGTTATACAACCGCCTCTTGAAAAACCCTGAACTATCCCCTTAATGAGTCAGTTTCACCAGAAACAAAAACTTTATGGGGGGAAAAAAAGGGAATTATGTACATCCATTATGTGACTTTAAAGCTTTTACTTAATTAGCAATTATACAGTGAATGGAGATGCCATTATTAAAATATTCTTAGACATGTGCAGGGAAGCATAAATAAGGCAACTATTGTTCAGACGCTTTTAATGGAAGCGAGTTCTTTCCCTCTAAAGAAGGTCACGACTCGGCATCGGCCCACGTTGGGCTCGTCACCTTTGTTCAGTTGCAAATTCAGACCTTTAAGTTCCGTAAAGACTTTCAGAGTTACTGAACCCTTTTTGTTGTTGTTTAAAAAAGTACGACACGAGAGCAGGGGATCCATCATCGCTTCATCAGATCATTGTTGTACTGTGTGTGTGTGTGTGTGTGTGTGTCAGAGAGAGCTAATGAGCTTCTCTGGGGACATGTGGACTCGTCCCCACAGCAGCTAATGAAGCACAGAGTCCCACGAGAGCAGCACTGGACTATGAAAGGCTTTTCCTAATTTGTGTGTGTGTAGCCCGTCTTCCTTATGTTGTGGGGACCTAAAATCTGTCTCCACACTCACATTATGGGGACTTGTCTTCCTTATGGGGACAAAAATCTGTCTCCACACTCACCTTATGGGGACTCGTCTTCCTTATGGGGACAAAAATCTGTCTCCACACTCACATTATGGGGACTTGTCCTCCTTATGGGGACAAAAATCTGTCTCCACACTCACATTATGGGGACTTGTCTTCCTCATGGGGACAAAAATCAAGTCCCCATAACGTAAATGACTCCATTTTAAGGTGAAGACATGTTTTAAAGTTAGGCTGAGGTTAGGGTTAGGTTAAGGTTAGGGTTAGGACACTAGTTAAGGTTAGAGTAAGTCTGCAGGGAATGAATGGAAGTCAATGGAATGTCCTCTGAAGTCATGGAAACCAGTGTGTGCGTGTGAGTGTTCTCATCAACTGGGGACAATATAATTTGCTCGCAGCCTTTTCAGACGACAGAGAAAAGAGAAAGTAAGAAACAGTCGCCAAATAAAAATGATAATAAATACAAACACAACAAACAGTGAATTAGAAAAACACACAGAAAATGTGTGTTACATTTCAATGGAAGCCACCTTATTGTGTCAGTGCCTCACACAACACTTGGAAAAAGCCTTGAACTATCCCTTTAACGTGGACGAATTGTTCTGTTTTGTTTGTTTTCAATGGAAAAGTAAATAAAGTTGAGTCCATTTGAAGCACTGTTTCTTGTTTTGGCTCAATTTACCCAAAGTCCTGCCCATTAAAAACAGTGACATGTTTCCATTTGCTCCATTTAGCTTCAATGGCAGCCCCCCACACACACACACACACAGTGATAATGTCTCCTGGGTTACATATTAACAATAGTGTGCTCACGCTGTGTGTTACAGACTGATGTGAAGAGGTGACCTTTCAGAAGAAGAAGAATAAAAAAGGTTATTCCATGTAAATATCAGGCAGAATAACGATTCTTTGTTATGCTTTTTCTGCGCTAAATCTCACGTTTCATTGTTAAAAATTTGATCAGAGCGACTGAAACTGATCAGAGAGAGAAAACATCGGAAAAATCAAACCGCCGTGCATGATGTTAGCATTCTTCTCTCCGTATTTGTTTTTTAATGTACTGCTTTATTTTACCCACACGCTAGCACGCTATCGTCCTAGCCTATGCTTTTTCGTTAGCGCTTGCCTTGCAGTGGAGTCCGCACGACTAATCCCAACACACTGAGGACGAATGGTGTCGTCCAGTTGTAGTCCGAGTTCCCAGCCGAACGTCCAACTCGGAAAGTTGGAGCGCCTTCACAAACCATTTCAAAATGGCCGCCACCCATGTTAACAGTAAATCGCACTTCCGTCTTGTTTCACAGTCAATCCCCCGTAAAACCGTTAACGTATCTTCTTCTTCGCGGACATGCTGCTGCATCGTTTGCATGCGCAAAATAGTGATGCTAACGACTGGTATTGCTAACAATTGCTAAAAATGGTGAGTCTGAGATACGTTTTCCGAACTTCTCAACCGGAAGTTGGTCAACTCAGAGGTGACATCACTCTGATTTCCGATGTTAGTGAAACACCCCATAATGACACACGGGAGAGGGGAAATAGGCGGGAAAACATGGAACGACAGGAAGCGACATCAGTACATACACAGATGAGCAGTTATTTCAAAATAAGAGAGGAATTTTGACAGATTTAACAAATCAGGATAAAGTTTTATAATGATAATAATAATTTTTTTATGGTGGCAGCTTTTGAGAATTTGGGGTTTTGGTAAACGGTAAAACTAACTAAAAACTAAATAAATACTAAATAGAACAGCGCTTACAACTTTTGTATGACTGCGTTTTCTGGTCGGCAATGAATTGGCACATTACTGCCACCAAATGGTGTGGAGGACGAATTACAGGAGGTAGAAACATTCTCTGGTCCTCGGCATCGACCTGGTGGAAAAGATATATAAAAAAGAAAAATATCCAGGAGTCCAGGAGTTTATTCTTTCTATTTCCGTTTACTTTTCATTTGCCGAAAACTCATTTTTAAACAGAACAATGTTTGCCTTTTATTACCGAAGTAAATTCAACTGCGGATAAAAATTCAGCTCAGAAAACGCACGTTTTACTTTGAATATTGACTCTGAAGTTCCTTCTACTTTATTTAAACGGTAAAAGGTATTTTATGTCCTTTAGCTAAAGTGAGATAATGCGATAAAATCAAAAATGATCTAATTTGACTCGGTTTCTGCGTCTTCCATTTAACACAGAGCCATTTTCTTTGTCAATCTTGTCGAATATCAGGTGTAATTGTGCAAAATAATTACGTCAATTACCACAGTCTTCCTCTTAATTCGTTTCCCCTTTCATGTCACTTCAGTGGAAGAAAATACAAAAAAAACATTTACGAGTTGTGACCTTTTTTACATTAAACCTGGAGACACAGAAAGACAGAACTGAATCTGTGTTGCAACAAAAACATTACAGGCTTTAAATTAAAAAAAAAAACAAAAAACGTTATCTTCAGCTGCAGCTGCCTGAACATGACACATGCCCACACGCAAACCTCAGTGTGTAACATGCATCGCTGCACACGCACACACACACACACGCGTGTACCGTAAGCCCGTCTGTGTATTTAAATTTACATCCTCCTGAAGAGGAACACATGATTTACCCTCACAATCCTCCCGATTAATTTTCATTCAAACACTGTACAGTTTCAGATAAAATATCTGTATCTGTAAATATCTATATTTAATATTTCATTAACATGTCCACGTCACGTGATTCTTCTAAAAACAGTGAACATATGACCTGCTTCATAAGCTGCTGTTTACAGACAACATGTCTATGGACATGAACAGCGCCACCTATCGCCAAAATGGCCTTGTTATGGTTCTGAGTGATGTAGCAGTTTCTACTAACTAGTGTACTTTAGCAACTTGAGTGGCAGCTACTATAGCTACTTTAGCAGCTACTTTAGCACTTACTATAGCAGCTACTGTTGTTACCTAAGCAGCTTGTTTATCAGCTAGTTTAGCAGCTACTATAGCTACTTTAGCACTTACTGTAGTAGCTACTGTTGTTACTTTATCAGCTAGTTTAGCAGCTACTTTAGCCCTTACTATAGCAGCTACTGTTGTTACCTAAGCAGCTTGTTTATCAGCTAGTTTAGCAGCTACTATAGCTCCTTTAGCACTTACTGTAGTAGCTACTGTTGTTACTTTATCAGCTAGTTTAGCAGATACTTTAGCACTAACTATAGCAGCTACTGTTGTTACTTTAGCAGCTAGTGTATCAGCTACTATACCTACTTTAGCCCTTATATAGAAGCTACTATAGCTGTTTTGGTAGCTACTTCATCCACTGAAACAGACATTTTAGAACTTAATAAAGCAGCTACTATAGCTACACAATCAGCTACTTTACTTTTTATTACTGAGGCAGCTACTGTAGCTATTTTAGCAGCAAATGTAGCAGCTACTATAACAACTTTAGTGACTAGCTTAGCACTTACTATAGCAGCTACTATAGGTACTTTAGCAGCTAGTGTATTAGCTTGCATAGCAACTGTAGCAGCCACTATAGCTACTTTGGCACTTACTATAGCAACTACTATAGCTCTTTTAACAGCTACTAAAGCAGCAACTTTAGCCCTTACTATAGCAGCTACTGTGGTTACCTAAGCAGCTTGTAGCTTAGCAGCTACTATAGCTACTTTAGCACTTACTGTTGTTACTTTAGCAGCTAGTGTAGCAGCTACTATACCTACTTTGGCCCTTACTATATAGAAGCTACTATAGCTATTTTGGTAGCTACCTCAGCCACTGAAACAGACATTTTAGAACTTAATAAAGCAGCTACTATAGCTACACAATAAGCTACTTTACTTTTTATTACTAAGGCAGCTACTGTAGCTATTTTAGCAGCAAATGTAGCAGCTACTATAACAACTTTAGTGACTAAAGTTGTTATAGTAGTTATTAGCACTTACTATAGCAGCTACTATAGGTACTTTGGCACTTACTATAGCAACTACTATAGCTCTTTTAGCAGCTACGAAAGCAGCAACTTTAGCCCTTACTATAGCAGCTACTCTTGTTGCTTTAGCAGCTAGTTAAGCAGCTACTGTAGCTACTTTAGCAGCTACTTTAGCCCTTACTATAGCAGCTACTATCCCTACTTTGGCACTTACTATAGCAGCTACTATACCTACTTTGGCACTTACTATAGCAACTACTATAGCTCTTTTAGCAGCTACTTTAGCCCTTACTATAGCAGCTACTATACCTACTTTGGCCCTTACTATAGCAACTACTATAGCTCTTTTAGCAGCTACTAAAGCAGCAACTTTAGCCCTTACTATAGCATCTACTGTTGTTGCTTTAGCAGCTAGTTAAGCAGCTACTCTAGCTACTTTAGTACTTACGACAGCAAATACTATTGTTACTTTAGCAGCTAGTTAAGCAGCTACTATACCTACTTTGGCCCTTACTATAGCAACTACTATAGCTCTTTTAGCAGCTACTAAAGCAGCTACTTTAGCACTTACTATAGCAGCTACTCTTGTTGCTTTAGCAGCTAGTTAAGCAGCTACTATACCTACTTTAGCTCTTACTATATAGAAGCTCCTATAGCTATTTTGGCAAGTACTTCGGCACTTGCTACTTTAGCAGCTACTGTATCTTTAACATTTACGATAGAAGCTACTATAGTTACTTTAGCAGACATTACTTTGTCACTGTGGGAGCCACTACAACTTAATAAAGATGTCAGCATTCTGCTATAAGAATAACTTCCTTGTTTTGTGCTGAATAGTATAAATATAAATAACACTAAGCACAGTGACTTAATTCACTGCTCTGTCTCTTCTCTTGGTATCAGAGGAAACCGATTAGTGTGTCCGATGAATGTGAACACTGTGGAAAAACAGTAACGAGCGGATTTAATGCCGTGAGGAGCCTCTGACGTACTACTGTACCTCGTCACTTCTCTTTCTCACTCACTGAAAACCCTCACAAGCCTCTTTATTGGACACTTTGGGGGGAAAAGAAATTAAAATTCTTCAGATAATTACAAACCTAATGAGTAACTTGAAAAGGCCGGGGGGGGGGGGGGGGGGGGGGGGGGGGGTGTCTCTGCACTCTTGAGCACAGACGCTGCTGCTGAGTGAGTCAGACTGCAAAAATATTCAAGGTGGAAGCTCTTTATTAACTACGGTAAAGGTCAACCACAGGTGTGTCTTATATATGAGAAAGTCTCTGATGCCAAACACTTGCTTTTGTTTCTCACTATCTGCAATAGTCACTGTATCTCACTGTATACTTGTTTGCGCCAGTCCTTATAATGACCGAGTAAAATTTGTGAAAATATGAGCGGTTGTGGTTTGGGACAGTGGCATTTCAAAAAAAAATTAAAGCAACGCAAATTCTGAATCTATGTAACACTGGCTTAGCGAAAGATGGAGGACACACCTGCATCAGGTTGAGTTTGTTTTTTCCTCAGGCTTAATTGGTTTTGAAAAGAAAAATGTGACCCCCAAGTTGTGATCTATGATGCACACATTAGCATGCTGACATTTATAATAAAGCACCGTAGTAAGAAAACACAGCTCAGCTGTAGTCACCAAACACATAAATCATCAAATAGGTTATGCAGATCAAAAGTCATGAGATTATGGTTCAGACTTGGGCTGCCTAAGTCTTTTAGAACAGGAGAGGGTAGATTGTGAAACGCTCACTCTCCCAAACCAAAGCCCATAGAGAAAATCTGCAATTTTACATCAAAGCACAGAGAAGTTGTTAATCAGTTGCTGCCTCTATAAGTAAGTTCAAATGTCTTATTTTATAACTTCGGGGTGTGAAATCCTTCGTTTAGATTGACCTCAGTGACACAAAGTGACCACACGAGGCAGCAGTAGACCAGCAGCTCCTGTGTCCCTGGGAGCTAAAAACACTGATTTTCTCTATGGGCTTTGGTGTGGGAGTGCTGAAAAACTGATTTTAGCCACCCAACTAAATATTCAGCTAATGAAATGTAGTCAGTTTAGTTCTACGATATCTTCAGAACACGTTCATGTCTTTATCTCTGTTTTCACAGACTTTTCCAACAGGAAACAACTTTGAAACCACTCACTCTCCCACACCAAAGTCCATAGAGAAAATCAGTGATTTTAGCTCACAGGGACGCAGGAGCTGCTGGTCTACTGCTGCCTCGTGTGGTCACTTTGTGTCACTGAGGTAAATCTGAACAAAGGATTTTATATGCCGAATTTTACTAAATAACACATTTGATCTTACTGATGGAGGCAGCAGTGGATCAACAACTCCTGTGTGTTGTGATGTTAAAATCACTGATTTTCTCTATGGAGTCTGGCGTGGGAGAGTGAACGGCTTACACGTTTCAATTTCCCGTTGGAAAAGTCTCTCCAACAGTGAGATAAAGTGGTGTGAACATTCTTTTAAAATATCAGAGAATAAGGATGATGTGAACTTTATCCTGCGAGCCTTTTATGAAGTAGCTAAAATCAGTCATTACCCCTCAAACAAACACACTTCAAAAACGCACAACCTGTCCCTTTAGGTGTTTTCAGCACAAGCCAGGTATTTGGAGAAGAGCTTAACTTCGCCTCCGCAGCGCAAACAAAGCGTTGCATCGCTTGACACATGCAGAGGTGAAACTGAGCAGGCATTTTCCCGCCGCAGAGACGTCCCCTCTACTCGACCTCCGATGATAATTAGAAGAAAACATCAAGGCGACGCCGATAGTTTACGCGGCCTTGAGCTTAATGATGTGGAGACAAAAATAGTTTGTTTTCTGACAGCCGCTTCAAGGCCGAACATCACAAACGCTCGCTCAGACTGAGGAGAAAACACCAGTGATATGTGGTCTCTTATACACGGCGTCCTATATTCCTGAGCGGAGTGAAGTCGTTGAGTTTATTCGAGCTTAAATCCTCCCATCAGCCTTCACTGTGGTGAAAGGAGACAAGGTAATTTGTGGGTTAAGAGCTAATAAATGTGACTGCGGTGATGGCTTCCCATCAGCGATACGCCGACGCTCAGAGACCAGACCAGGCCCTTAGTCCCATCATCCTCTCCGACTGAGCGTGGAGTGCGGATGACTTTTTACGGGGACGGCGGACGTCGGTCAGGGGAGGGATTCAGGGTTAAAGGACGGGCAAATTGTCATTTTTGAAATCTGTGACGAGCAAACACCCGCGCAAAGTTATAAATGTAACCGAGGTGCACCGATACGGTTCATAAAATGGCTGAAAAATCAAAGGCCCTGATGTGTTTTCATCTTAGAACCAAACGTTTACCCACAAAAATATGCTCAGCACAGAGAACAGTCCACATTAAGACGTCTGAAATCGTGTCACATGACCATTCAGTTGGAGAAAAGTCAGGGTAGGGGTTTATTTTGTTGCCGTGACGACTAGGTGAATCCGTTACCAAGCAGGAATTTTACTGACTAGAAACAATGTAGTCTACTCTGTCCACACCAAATCACAACTTGCAGTTTTCAAAACAAAAGTTTCTGTTCATCCACATTAAAACACAACCCCACTTTTCAAATTGAAGTGTCATGTTTGTTCACATTGTATCAAAATTTGCAGTTTTCAAACTGCAATTGCACTACACTCAAACAATCCACACTAAAAATAACAACAACCTTGCAGTTATCAAGGTTGTTGTTCATCTATGCAAAAACACAACTATATAATTTTCAAATTAAAAGGCTCACTTTCTGTTTGTCCACATTAAATCACAACCCTGCATTTTTCAAAAGAAAATCTCATTATGTTCATCCACATTAAAACACAACCCCACTTTTCAAATTAAAGTGTAATGTTTGTCCACATTGTATCAAAATTTGCAGTTTTCAAACTGCAATTGCACTACAATGCAGTTATCAAAATAAAATCTCATGTTCATCCACATTAAAACACAAACCCAGTTTTCAAAGTCAGTCTCAGTCTCTGCTCATCCACATTAAAACACAACCCCACTTTTCAAATTAAAGTCTCATGTTTGTCCACATTGTATCAAAATTTGCAGTTTTCAAACTGCAATTGCACTACAATCAAACAATCCACACTAAAAAAAAACACAACTCTGCAGTTATCAAATAAAATCTCATTATGTTCGTCCACATTAAATTTACAAATCGCAGTTTTCAAAACAAAAGTCTCTGTTCATCTATGCAAAAAACACAACTATACAATTTTCAAATGAAAAGGCTCACTTTCTGTTTGTCCACATCAAATCACAACCCTGCATTTTTCAAAATAAAATCTCATTATGTTCATCCACATTAAAACACAAACCCAGTTTTCAAAGTCAGTCGCAGTTTCTGTTCATCCACGCTAATACATAACCCTGTAGTTTTCAAAGTTAAAGTTTCATTATGTTCTTCCTCACAGTTTTCAAAATAAAAGTCTCAATTTCTGTACATCCACACCGAAACGCACCCCATTTTCTAAATAAAAGTCTCTGCTTCTGTTTGTCCACACAAAAACTAAAATATTCTCAGTTTCTAGAGATAAATCGCAGCAATACTTTTTAAAAAAAAATAAAAGTCTCACTTTCTCTCCACAGTAAAGCTTTTCAAAATAAAATGGGAGGATGGATTGGTGCTTCTCCCCTCGACGCCTTGACATTAAAGGTGAATTCCGCCTGTTCTAAATGGGTCGATTCGTCTTGCTCGAGACTGGCTGCTGCTGAAGACGACGCCATCACATGAGAAGTCAGTGATGCAGATGAGATGAGTGATAAGGTCGCGACCCTGCAGCCGACTGAAGTGACCAATTAGGCTGTCAGGGTGTGTGTGTGTGCATGTGTGTGTGTGTGTGTGCGTGCGGCATCAAACGCCAGGCTCTTCGTGTTTGCTCTTCAAACAATCCGTCATTCGTCTCCTGTTCCTTTGTTTGTGCGTTAATCTGCTCTGTGACTCCAGTCATGAACGCACGAGTGTGTGTGTGTATATACATATACATGTATGACACACGAGAATGTGTGTGCGTGTGCGGGTGGATGGGTGTAACCGTCCGCCCACATGTCACGGTCAAGGTTTCCCTGGCTCATCTGTTTGTAAGTGAAGTGTAAGATGTCCTTTGGCTTACACACTGACACACACACGTTTGTCCTCCTATCAAAGTGAGGACCGTCATAAACATAATGTATTCCTTAATGTAAACCTAAACCCTAAAACCAGGTCTTAACCCTGGAAAAGCCCTTTAAAGATGTGAGGGAGCAGACACAATGTCCTCACTGTGTAGAGTTTATTCAGTTTTGGTCCTCACACGGCAACAAACACAAACACACAGGTCAGTGTTTTCGTTGGCTTCTGTTTTCGATGCATATTTATCAGCCCACTTCTCATGAATATTGATCAGTCTGTAAAAAAAATCCAAACTCATCCATATTAATGAGTCCCTGACTGTTCACCTGGCTGTGTAAGACATACACATATATGTGTATTTATGTATACACATATATGTAGAGAGAGTTACGTGTTGTAGCATCTTCAATAATGAATGTTTTAACTTGTGTGTAGGTACTTATACATGTATTTACATTATTATTGCATTTGCAGTTATGCAGTTATGTACATATTCGACAAATAAAATTATGTATAAAACATACATAATTTTATTTGTCGAATATGTACATTTATATATATACAGTAATTCAGAAAACAACAGGGTTGTGTTTTAGTGTGGACCAACACAAACTAAGACCTTTATTTAGAAAACTACATGGTTGCATTTTAGTGTGGACTAACAGAAACTTAAACTTTTATATAGAAAAGTACAGGGTTGTGTTTTAGTGTGGACCAACAAAAACTGAGACTTTTATTTAGAAAACTACAAGATTTTGTTTTAATGTGGGCTAACAGGAACTGGAAACTTTTATTTAGAAAAGTACAGGGTTGTGTTTTAGTGTAGACTAACTCAAACTAAGACCTTTATTTAGAAAACTACATGGTTGCATTTTAGTGTGGACTAACAGAAACTTAAACTTTTAT